>PVJX010033734.1:0-13670 GCA_004027295.1 Dolichotis patagonum | reverse complement strand
AATAGGAAGCAAGTAATTATATAATCAGAAACCAGAAAGTTTAGTTCAGTGTTAGCCAAGCAAATATGAGGGATAAGTTAGGCATGAGACAATATATACAGCTCTGGAGGAAAGAAAGTCAGTATCTAATGTTAATGAACCAGTTCTCCTTCCCTTTCCTGCTAAGCTAAGAGTACATTGTACCCCTCACTAAACTGCCACCAGCCCCTGACTGTCTACGTCCACAACTCTGCCCTTGAAGACTCCTAGTTTTTGTAAAAATCCCCTTTAAATACCCACCATGAGGTTTCTTTGCTTCACTTTTCTTGAATCCTATCATCAAATCTCTTTTCCAAGAACAAGATAAACAACACAAAATGAAGTCACAGATGTGGAAACTACGATTTTTGCAACACAGAGACAACTGGAACAGCACGGCAGAGAGCATCTGGGACTGCTGCAGAAGCACACTGCCACGCATGTACGGGTGATTAGAATCTGCTGAGCTACTTGCACTGTCTTTGTACAATGACAGCTAAGGCTGCACAAGGCTTACCATACGCTAACTGGTTAGAACCAGGAAAACAACCTCCGACCATCACACAGAACAGAACTGGAAGAACTCCTTCCACTTCAACGAAGAATGTTTTAGAACTCACAAAACACCTCCTTCTTCATTTAGAATCTCATTTGCATCAACCCTCATTTTAATAACAATAATAAGAAGAAGAAGGTATTTTTCTTTACCACTGCTAATATTCCAAGGCCAACCAGTGAACAATAAAAACTACACAGTCATTTCTATTAATGGATGCTATGTCAGATTTGAAAGGGTTTCAAGTGTTTCTGTAAGTTTATAAATTTCAATTGCTTATATTCCAGGGGGTTAACTTATTTGAAGAGGTTTTCCACAGTTTGGAGGACCCACCAAGATTTAGCTCCCACCCTGCAGCCTAGACAATGGCCCTTGAGCCAGACAACTTCTACGTGCTTTCCCTGAGTCTGTGAATCTCATCTGTTCAGGATTCCTGGCCTTTGATGGAGAGAAGAGCCATATACCAGGGCTGCGGTGTGATTTCACTGAAGCTTCCTAATACTAAATTTGAGTTTTCTCCTGAGAAAATATATTTAACTCACTGACACTATATTTTGATTACATTTGTGTCACTAAATGTGCTTGGTGATCTCCATCTAACCTCAACTGCATGAGTATCTTTTCCTGTCTTCTCATAAATATTATTTGTCAATAAAAAGAAAAGTAGCATTCAATGACCAACAAGAAAGAGTTTTAATAAGTCTACGTCCATGACAAAATCTGGACCCAAGAATTTCCACTTATGACCACAATTAACAGGGATAGATTTACCCTCTTAATGCAATAACCAGAACAAATGGACAAAATGTTTTAAACAAGATTTCAGGTCAGTGGGTGTCTGACAACAAAAAACACCAACTGATGAATAATGGGAAACCGTGACAGTGAACCCTATGATTGCATAAGCTAAGAGCCTTGAGAGTTTCTGTGCCATACCACAGGGAAAGGCAGCCGAAGAGGACATGGTCGACTCCTTGAGTGGAGAAGATGGAACTGGGGTGGATAGAATTCCCAGGTCAGACTACTGGAGATTGCTGCTAAGGAATCAGTACTAAAAACAGTGGGTACTCATACAGGACCAGAAATAGTGCATATTCCCACAAGCCACACTGCAAAACTTCATACTTCACAAAAAATTTGGTGAGGTTTCTTGCCTTAAGAGTGGAGAATAATTAACTCTACACTAAACCTCAGGACTGTTGAACAAATCTGAAAAGCAAAATGTGAAATGAAATGGTTTCTGAGAATGTAATGGCGTCCTAGAAAAAGACTCAAGAATATTTTTTAAAATATTACAATGTTCTACACCGAACAGAGAAAAAAATATAATCAATACCCAATCAATGACCACCAGGCATGCGAGGAAGCAAAATAATACCCTTAATGAAGAGAAAAGCTGATCAACTGGAAAGAATGTGGATGCTAGGATTAATGGACAATAACTCAACACTTATTATAACTGTCGCCCATGTGGTCAGAAACAAAGTAAAGACATGGATGAGATGGAAAAGAACCAAGTAAAATTTCTGATGATAGGCCAGGGATTTAGCTCAGTGGCTTAAGTGCCTACCTGGCAAACACGAGGTTGTGAGTTCGATCCCTGGTACCAAAAAAAAAAAAAAAAAAAAATTTCTGATGATAATACTTCAATGATAAGATGAAAACATACTAGAGAGAACTGAGAATATACCATATGTTTTACGACAATATAAATATACTTAACACTACTGACCTGAACACTTAAAATGGTTAAGATGGTAAATTTTATATGTTTTTGCCATAATAAAAACTAAATAATGAATTGGATTTTGGGGGGTGGGTATAGTAAATCGAACTAACAACTTCACACTTGCCAGGCAGGCGCTTAAACCGCTGAGCTAAATCCCTGGCCCTAAATAATGAATTGGAAAGTGCAGGAAAATATTAGCATATTGAATGTACAGTAGTAGAAACTATCCAAAATAAAATAGAGGAGGCAAAAACAGCTATAATAATAGTGTATCAGGGAGCTATGGACAATTTATAAGATGCCTAACATGCATTTAATAGAAGCCTGTGAAATGGATGAGAGAAGACAGGATGACAGAATGTATGAAGCAATAGTGACCAATAATTTCCCAAATTTAATGAAAAGTATAAATCCTCATATCCAAGTTTAATGAATCCAGTATATAAGAAAAATTAAGAAAAAAGCACCAACTCATTGCAATAAAATTCTTTATAAACCAGTTATTTTAAAAAAGCTTTATAAAAAATAACAAATGATGACAGTGGGTTTCTTGTAAGAAAAACATATAAGAATGAAGCAATATCTCTGCACTGTCAGAAAAAAACCTCTGCAACCTAGATTCTACACCAAACAAAAATACTTTTCAAGAACTAATGAGAAATGAAGATATTTTTTCAGATATAAACAAGCTTAAGAACAAAAATATTCATAACCTACAAACTTGCTTTTAAAAAATCTTAAAAGAAATTCTTCAACTGAAAATATAAAGAAAAGGGGGAAAAGATTAGAGTAGGACTATTAGAATATAAATAACAGGATAATAGACTTATACCTAACTGTATCAATAACTGCATTAAATGTAAAGTGTCAAAACAACCCAGTTAAAAGGCAGAGATTGTCAAATACATAGAAAAGACAAAAGCCTATAAGTCTACCAAAAAAGTTTGATCACATTTTTAAATATTAAAGAAATGCAAAGGATTATCTCTGACCTTAAGGAATGATTAGAAATTAATGATGGGAAGTCCTCAAGGATATCTTCAAATATTTGAATTTTAAATTATGCATCTCAGGGCCGGCACAAAAAAATTATGCATCTCTAAATAATCAATGAAGCTGATAAATTAAAAAAATTGAAAAGCATTTTAGGTTGAATGAAAAAATCTTGGTTTTGTTTTTTGAGACAGGGTCCTACTATGTAGTTCAGACTGGCCTTGAACTCCTGGCTACCTGCCTGTCTCAGCCTCTTGAATGTGTGCTGCACCATGATTGGCTCCTAGATTGAGTGAAAATCGAAAGGGATTTTTTTTTTAATTTGTGAGATGGTCTGTACAACACTTAGAGGAAATTTATAGCATTATAAAATGAAATTCACAGGCTAGAGATGTAGTTCAAGGGCACAACATGGGTAGCATTTGCAAGGCCCTAGGTTTGATTTCCAGCAAAAGGAAGGAGGGAGGGCAGGGGAGGGGAGAGAAGAGAAGGGGAGGAGATAGACAAGTTAGAAGAGAAAGAAAGTGAACCGCAAGTAACAGAAAGGAAACAATAAAGATCAGATCAAAAACCAATGTGACAGGAAGACAAAATTCACAGGGAAAAATGTCAATAAACCAAAAATTGCTTCTTTGAGAAGCTGAATAAAACTGGTAATCTCTAACCAGATCTATTAGAGGAGCAGAGACAGACAGACAGACAATTCTGAATAGCTTTATATATAAATTTACCAAACATCTATACAAAATGTTACAGGAAATTGAAAAAAATACTTTGCAACTCAATTGATAAGACAATGATCTGAAACCAACACTAGAAATGGAGTCTATTAAGCTATTATCTCACAGGACATATATATAAAATTACCAAACAGAATTTTATTAAACTGAATCCATAATGTATTAAAGGGTTGTCATGAGCAAGGGAAGTGTATTCCGTGAATCTAATAATGGCAACAAAAACCATCAATTTGTGTGATTAGTCATAGTAACAAAATAAATGGAAAAAACCATGATGATCTAAATAAATGCTCAAAAATCATTTAACAAAATTCAGCTTCCATTTCTGATAAAAATTCTCAGCAAGAGAACTTTCTCAACCTGATAAAGAGAAAAAGAACATGTGTGAAAATCCTTCAGCTGATTATTATTCTCAATAATGAAAGAACAAATGCTTTTCCTCTCAGATCAGAAACAGGATCAGGATGGTCACTCTTCACCACTTAAATTCAATATTTTACTGGAGATTCTAGCTAGTGCACAAAGGCAAAACAAACAAACAAACAAATAAATAAAGCATCTAGGTTAGAAAGGAAGAAGTAAAACTGTTTGCAGATAACAGGATTGTCTATGCAGAAAACCCTATGGAATATATTAAAAAGCTGTCGGAACTAATAATGTTAGGTCAGTGAGGTTCAAGACGCAAGATCAATATATAAAAATCAATTGAGGCTCTGTATGCTATCAACAATCAAATTTTACCAACCAACGCAATTTGCAAGAGCGTCAAAAATTTGAAATAAGGATAGAGTTAACCAAATATGTGAAAAGATTTGTACCATGAAAACCATAAAACATTTTTGGGAGATATTATAGAAGACCAAAATACATGTAGAAACAATATCATCTTATCAGATTAGAAGACTCACTATGGTTAAGGTATCAGTTCTCCTCAAAATGATTTATACATGCAATGCAGTCTTTTTTTTTTTTTTTTGGTAGTACCAGGGATCGAACTCGTGACCTCGCACTTGCGAAGCAGGCGAGCTAAATCCCCAGCCCAAGCAATGCAGTCTTAATAAAAATTCCATCAGGCATTTTTGAAGAAATTGGTGAGATAATTTTTAAGTTCATATGAAGTACAAAGGAACTAGAATAACCAAAACAAATTTGAAAAATTTGAAAAATCAAACCATATTTAAAGATTTATTATAAAGCTATAGTAATGCACATAATGTGTTTAGTATAAAGATAGACAAATTAATTAATCATTTAAAGAGAGACAAACATGTTAAGGGAATATAATGGATAGGCAAGAAATGACTTACAAATATAAGACAAATTAATCTCCTTATATTCAACATAGATGAAAAGCAGAAAGGATATTTTTTTAACAAATTATGCTAAATGAATTAATACCCATATGCAAAAATATAAAATAACTTCAATTCATATCTCTCACTATATAGAAAATTTAACTCAATGCATCACAGCCCTAGATATAAATCTTATAACTATGCAGATCCTAGAAGAAAATACAGAGGGAATTTTTGTGGCCTTAGATTAGGAAAATTTCTTTAATATAATCCTAAAAGTACAATAGTTTATTTTTAATCTGATGTTGGTGACAGGAACCAGGGTTTTGAACACGTGACCACAGGCTCTAATGCTAGGCTACTTCTCCAGCCCCAAATTTTAAAAAATATTTTTAAAGTCATAACCTTTGAAAAATAATGTTAACAAAAGTGAGAAGTCATGGACTCAGAGAAATTATTTACATAATGTATATATGATAAAGCACTTGGATTCATATTATATAAAAATCTTTATAACAACTCAATTTAAAAACAGGCACAAGACTTAACTGAATAGACACTCCACCAAAGAAGATACACAGATGACAAGCATAAAACATGTTTGGTACCACTAACAGAAGTGTAATGCAAATTAAAACTCAATGAGATATCATCACGTACCTATTAAAGTAGTTAAAATGCAAAATGATAAGCCACAGAAGTGTTGGTAAAGATGTCAGTGAATTAGAACTTTCAAACACTCTTGTATAATCACTTAAGAAAAACGATTTGGATTTCTTAAAAAGCCAAACTCATACTTGCCATAGGATAAAACTGTTCTATTCTAATATTTACTCAAAGTGAAATAAAACATATACCAATACAAAGAAATGAATATGCATAGTAGGCTTATTTGTAATAGCAAAAATCTGAAAAATTTCCGGTGTTCATGAACAATTGGCTAAATAAATTGTGATAGACCAATATAATAGAATGCATATTAACAATAAAAAGTAAATAAGGTATTGACACACAACAGGAGTGAATCTCAAAATAAATGCAGAGTGAAAGAAGTCAGAAAAGAAAAGAATACCTTGTATATTCCACTTATAGAATTTAAGAGAACATCAACTAATCTAAGTTTAAAAAACGAATCAGTGCTTTCCTAGGCATGCTGGAAGTGGGAGGAACAAGGAAAAGAAAAGCAATACTATTGAGGAACTTTCGGGAAGCAATAGATTTTGTCATTGTCTTGGTTGCAATGATTTCACAGGTGTACATCAAAACATCCAATTTCATACTCCTGTTATATCCTGTTGTATGTCAGTTAAACCTAAAAACACTGTTAAAATTTTTATCAAGCAGGCATTTCCCAATGAATGAAGCTTACTTTGAATCAACAGTCAAAAAGGTCTGTTTTTCAATCGAGGCTTATTTTCCTTCTGCTCTGTGTTTACAATCCTTAATATAAGAAACAGAGTGACCATGATCATTTTGCAAGGAGTTGTCACAGCCCAAATATGTGCTTCCAACAGTCTAGACACCTGCTTCTTCATTATTACTGCAATTCTTATACACATTTTACAAACTGGCACTATGTAACAATGATAATTTGGAATTACAGCAGCCACTCTGGGCAAACTATAGATATTTGAAAAATTGCCCATATTCCAGTGTTCTTAGAAATAGTAAATACCTAATGTTGAATGTACATTTTTGAGAAGTATAAAGAAAATTCTAAACATAATTTGAATTTGATAGTAGCTTAATTACAAAGAAACCACCAAAACCCATAGCTAATTATAGTCTCTTGATCCAGTGTCAAAGATCTACTTTGCCTCCAGATCATAGCAGCCACTGCCAAAATCATGGCATCTCCTGTCACCTCACTTTCAGGACTTTCCATTGAGCAAATGCTGTACAACTCTGGCACTTAACTGAAAATATGCAACATTACTGCAAGTTGGCTTACATCCTGTACCAAAGTCTCAATCTTTTGCAAACTCTTAGCTGTTTTTATGACATTTCGTTCTCTTCCACTTCCAATCTCAGTAAGAGAAATGCCTGTGACCTGGGGTTGTGTAACACAGCAGGCCATCTTAAAGTTAGGTGCCACTTGAGCAAAATTGAAATTCAGAGGAAGAAGCCTAAATTGAAAATTTTTAATCTGAAATAAATGTTTTGGAATTGCTAATTTGACTAGGCTAATTCTGAATTGGAAAAAATTAAATTTTTATTACTATGCAGAAATTATTTATGATAGAAATTAAATTAAGTGGGCCAGGGTTTAGCTCAGTGGCACAAGCGCCTGCCTGGCAAGCACGAGGTCGTGAGTTTGATCCCCATTACTAAAAAAAGACTAGAAATTAAATTAGGTTCTAGAAAAGATTTAAATGCTGTATTTTATGCACAAATGAGTTGTGAATTAAAACTCTTGCATCCAGGAGGAACCAGACACCTAGACTCTTTCATTTAGACAATGATGAAGCAAATCAAACAAGCTCCCAGGGAAAGAGCTCAAACTAGAAACTCAATTAGTTCACTGTAAAGATAAAGGAGACTCTGGGATAGATTGCCTGTAGGCTCTGGGACAGAAACAAGGAATTTATCACTTTATGACACCCAAGTTTGCCTGCATCGGAGTGTGCTTTCTTTCTTCTGATCAGATAGCTCAGGATTTCAACCCCAACTCACCAGGTTGCAGTTTGCATCATGGGCTCTTATGCGAGGGATTATTGTGCCATCGAAATATAAAATAACATCTGTAAGAATCTGACATGAGTGATTAACATGGTTTATGACTAATTATAACTATATGGAGAGAAATATGAGCAATCAATATAAAGAGACACATACACAAAATGGTCAGTTTTCTGGCCAAAGAAAACCTGAATTCAAATTGGAGACAGCAAGATTTTTTAACTGCTTGGACATGGTGAATGTCAGACAAAGCCAAATGTCTATACTTACTTTCCCAGCTTCCTCTACAGTGTTAATACATGCATAAAGGGTTCAGGGCTTTGTTCAGAGCAGTTCCAAATGCCTACAGACACATGGCCCCACCTTTTGGAGACTATTACTTCACTGACCTCTTTTGGGAGAGAAGATACCAGTCGCAGAACTTTCCATTAAGGTTATTTTGGAGGCTGGACACATAGCTCAGTAGTACAGTTCATGTTTAGCATGAACTCCAAATTCTGTCCCCAGCACCATAAAATCAGAATAGGTCGAGGTCGGAAGTTTACTCATTTTCCTCTGTAGTAATGTCTTGATTGCTCTTCATAGTCATCAATGTTTAATAATTTCAATTTGATTTATTTTTGCTTTTTATCTTGACGCTAAACCATTAACCATTCAACTTTTTCTCAGCTTTTTTCCTTCTTCCTCCCAAAATACTTCAAAAGGACCATTTCAAGAGTGTATTTCCACGCCACAGCCTTAACTATGTGCTACAGTCTCTGCGATTATAAAATCAATACAAATATTTTTCTTTCGAGACAGATTTCATCACAGCAGGAAAGAAACATAAGATGACTTTTGGTGTTGATATTTTGAAAATGAAGATGCCTAGGGAGAAGTGTGTTCGATGGAATATGAGTCCAAAAGTTTAAATGAAATAGCAAAAGTGTAAATGAAAGAGCAAGTTTGATGAATCTCTCTGAGGTTCAAGAATATTCAGCCACATTTTCTACCCATGAAAATCCCCACTGATCTCTTAAGAAAGAAGCAAAGGCTTCTCTACAATGGCTCCAAGTGATGCGACATAACTTCCTGTAGATGCCACCTAAGGGATTTCTTTACTTCTAGTAAGACCATTAGCAGGCTTGCCAAATTCTTCAACATAACAAAATTATCGGTCATTTCTCTCTTGGGCATGCTGAAATGGTGAAAATTGCTGGGAGAAAAATGAAACCCTGATAACTGATTTTCTTGCTGTTTTCAAAAGACTCAAACCCTTCCATGATTAAACTGAAATATTTAGGACAAACACAATCAAAAGCACGGGAATGCCTCTATATTCTTAGCATAGCTTCCCAGTGCAAAGCCCTTTATATGAAATTTCTTCAGATACAGATTTAAACTGAAATTATCTTTCTAAAACAGAACTTTCTTCTTTTGAGCACCTGCAGAGTCATCTATTTTGACTGCAGGCTTCACTTTGTTCTTGGTACCTGGGGTCTAAAAATTAAGGATGGAGAAGAAAAAATGGAAATCCTGGCTGTGAAACAGATGCTTCATGTCATAAACTTGGTAAAACTCTCCCCTCATTAGTGAATTACTTGAGATAGGATCTTTGCTGGCCAAATTGCTGGCATGTCAGAATCCTGTCTTCTCCATAAAATATATGGTTAGATCTAAGTGATTAGATAACATTATACATATATATATATATATATATATATATATATATATATATATTTCCCAAATCAACATGCTTTGTTGTTGCCCACAAGATGCAACATTGTTCATAGGATATAGCATTGCTAGATAGATACATGAAAAATACATGAAAGTGTGGAAAGAAATTTTATATTTGAAAGTTCTTCCATAGAAGCACTTGATGACTTGTTTGAGAACAACTCCTTATACTTGCCAAGAATGTTTGGGCTACTAAAACCAACTCTTTGAATTACTCACTTCCTTAATATGATTATGCTCTGCTGAGGTATAAGAAAACACAGACTGAGTGGCTTACACTGGAGACATTTCTTCCTAACAGTTCTGGAAGCTGGGAAGACCAACGCGAAGGTACTGGTAGACTCGACATCTGTTAAAGGCCTGACTTGGAAGCACACTCCTTTTCCTTTTGTATGCCCTCCTTTGGCAGAAAAAGTTTCTCCCTCTCTTTCTCTCTCCCTCTTTCCCTCCCCCTCTCTCTTTTTATCAAGCCACTAATCCCAGCATGAAACCCTTATTCCCAAAATCTATCTAATCTTAACTCCTACCCCACAGCCCCATTTCCAAATTTCATTGATTGGAAGCTATGTCAGTAATACATAAATATGTGGGGTGCAAGTTACTACATAACAATGATACAAAAATATTTAACATCTCACCTAATATATATGCTCTTCATTTCTAAAGTCCTAAGTCAGAAGGAAGGGTTTCATGCCTACAAGGGTTACATGCCTCAAACTCTGGCCAGCTCTGCACTAGAATCCTTGTGTTCTATTTTAGAGTTCATATTTATTCTTTTATCTAAAGCATTCACTCTATTATGGTAACAGTATCCCAATTTTGCCTTGGGTGAACAATTCCATTCCCCAGGTCCTGAATCCACTTTACCTGAGGGTGAGACCTCAACCAACAAACCAATTTCCACACCATTTTCCACATCTTCACGCCCCAGGCACACAGACTGAAAGATGACATAAACTCACGACCCAGTCTGGACCAGAGAGAGCGTAGATGGGAAGCTCTCAAATTATGAAAAGCTACAGGAAGTAACTCTTCCTCTGAAGAACTTGAAAGCAGAATAATACAAACCTGAATCTGTTGTGGGTCTCTCTGCAGAGCCCAGAAGTGTATGCTAGTGGCTAGTTTGAGCTCAGAGTCAAGGAGTATCTAAAAGTAGATCTATTCCTTGGTGTTTTCATTTCATCAAAAATAACATCAAAGACTAAGGCAAAGTTTAGGTTTCAAAGATACTGTTTCTATCCCTCTGTTTTTCTTTCTCCATTCTAATTTGTATTTGAGTTTCTCCACTCAAAGTCAACATGCTCATTTTCTATATTTATTAAATCTTTGTGAAAAGTAAACTATCAAAGGAAATTTTCATTAATCTGAGATAAAACAAAACAACCCCAAAACTTAGATGACTATGTTTGTAATGTATTTAGATAGTTGTAAATTTTGCAATTAAATTGAAATATAGAATCTTTGAAAGAACCAAAACAAAGAGTTTTGAATACAGCTGATAGGATTAATACTTAGTATAGATTTGGGACATAGTTGCTCATGTAGTGGCTCTTACAAGGGTGCCATGAGAACATATAATCTTGGTTCAGCCCCACTGAGATGTTTTTCTGAGCTTTTCAGGCTTACAACATTCTCTCTTCATTCCAAAGCTCCAAGAACTCCCTCTATGCAATAACTTATTTGAACAAATATTTATAGCTGTATGATGCTATCTAGTCAGTTACCTCAAGTGGAGTGGAGACTCAAGAGATAATCTTTTGCTCATAAAATACTTTAAATCTATCCTGAGTGGCCAGCCTCAATCCTGGCCGATTGTCTGCCCTTTTTAGTACTTTAGGCACAGTCTTCTGGTGGTGTGGTGTAGGATCAAGATAACCTTGTTGTAACGCCAACTTACATGTTTACCAATTTGACCTCTCTTCCTTAGAAAGTGTAGGACAGATTTCAGACTCAGGTCTGAGTTTCCCAATCTTTTCATAGGGGAGAAAAAAAAAAACACCAAACACAATCATCTGACCACTGAACTGCTTCATTTTCTCTTTCAATCTCAGGAAGTAGACAAATGAACACCAGAATCACACTGACATTCAACAAACATGTTTACTGGTTTTCTTTCTATGTGTATGATGTTGGTGTAGCAACTGCCTTTTGAATTCTTTCCCAACCAGTGTCTAACATTCTGCCAAAACTACCATGAGTAAAAGCGACATTCTGACAGTTTTTAGTTTTAGTATTTTAGAACTTGAGCACATTTCAGCCCTTTCAAATCAAATGTGCACATGCATATAAGGACACTGCAGTGGTCTCCCCTTATCTGAAGAAGATATGTTCCCAGATCCCCAGTGGATGCCTGATATGGTGGAGAGTACAGAACCACATATTTGGTTTTTTCCCATACATATATATGGTAAAGTTTAACTTATAAATTAGGTACAGTAAAAGATGAATAACAATACAATATATAACTATGACCAAGTATAATAAAAGTAATATAAATAAGTCTTCTCTCCCAAACCAAGAGAAATAATATTTCCAATTGTGGTTAACCATGGATAACTGAAACCATGAAAAATAAAGCCGTGGATAAGGGAGCACTACTGTGCAACCTTAGATCTGAAAATACAAGACAAAAGAGTTCAGACTTTAGGTCTGGTTCTCTCAGTCTTATAGTTAACTATTAGTACTTCCATCTTCTGAAGAAGATGATATTTTAGTTAGATGTTTTTGGTTGCTTACAACAGAGAAATAAAAACAAACTGGCTCAAAGAAAAAGGATATTTCTCTGGATTCAGGGCTCAAAAACTGTTCTTCAGCCCTCTGTGAATGCAGTTTTACACTATACAGGCTATTGTCTTCCGCTCTTCTTTGCAGAAAGCCCATGTCTTAGTTACATTTTATTCGTCGCTGAGACAAAATACCTGATGCCCAAAGTTGGGAAAGGAAAGGTTTATTTCTTACAGTTTTTGGAGGTTTCAGTCCATACTCAGTTGGCTCCAAGGCAGGGTGGCATGGTGGGCCGCAGTTCATGGCAGCTGCAAAACAACAAGCGAAACCAGCAAGAGAGAGCGAGACACACCTTCTTCCTGCCATTACATCACATCCTGGCTCCACCCCCTAGGAACGTGTAGCGCTGACACCACCAATCCAAGCACTAGACAATGAACCAATCACAAATGCACAATGCAAATACATGAGGCCTGGGGGCCACCGATATAAACCATGACAGCCCTCTATTTCTTGAGGCTTCTTTTCTAGCTGGAAAGACTTCTTTGTCTAGAAATCATCAAAAAGCAACACATTTCCCTGACTCTGACTGGGAGCCTGGATAATTGCTGAACCAAAAAGGAATGCAATGATCACAATTTTCTATTACACTAAAATTCTGGATCCATGATAAGAAGGTAAACAGTAACTATCTTCTTTGAAAAGTCTATTACAACATGACAAGAAGTATCCTTTATTCTTGAAATATTGGAACAAAATTCTATGAAAAGAGAAAACAGCAGAGTTCATTGCCTAATTTGGGTCAGTAGAATAAGCTTAGGATAAACTATACTAAGCTACTTGGAGTATATTTCAAATAAAAATGGACACTAGGAATAAATCTCACTGAAACATACCAGTTTATCCTACAGGCATATTTTTTAAATGTTCTCAAAATGTAATTATAACCAAAATTAAATTTAGAATAGTCTACTAGCCAGGCAGGATGGTACACAACTGTAATTACAGCAATATAAGGCTGCAAGATTATGAGCTGTAAGCCAACCTGGACTACACAGTGACTCAAAAAACAAAAACAAGAAACAAGATAAAAAAATAATGTTCTACTTAATTCATAAACTCAAGTAAAACTTGGGTAGGAGATACAAAGGAAATAACTTTTTCTACTTTATTTTAGAAGTCTGTTGTTATAATCAATATCTGAAAAGAATATGATG
>PVJX010033733.1:0-19440 GCA_004027295.1 Dolichotis patagonum | reverse complement strand
GTCTCAAAAAAAAAAAAAAAAAAAAAAAGACTGGGAATATAGCTCAGTGCAAAGGCCCTGGGTTTGTTCCCCAATACTGAAAACAAACAAACCTGAAGGAAACTAGTGATTTTGAGCAGAGACAGTCAGAGTTGCTCCTGGAAGCTGCTGGAAGGCCACAGGAAGGACTTGGCAGGCACTGACTTGGAGTGAATTGGGAGGCCCTGGAGAGTGGTACTCGGAGGGGCTCTGGAGGGGTCCAAGGCTTTGTAGACCCAGTGATAGCCAGGAGGGCAGTGAACAAAAGGGAGCTGTAGGAACAGGGAGAGGAGGCTGTGGCCTCTACAGAGGAAGTGGTTGGAGATGGAGAGGCAGGGGAACCTGGTAGGACCCATGCAGGAGGAACTAATGCCCTAGAGGAGGGAAAGAGGAGGGGAAGATGGCTCCCACTGCTTGCTTAGATGCTAAAGAAAGCGGAAGGAGCAGGTTCAATGGGCAATGCTCTGGCAAGTTGAGGTTCCAGAAGGGGCCCCTGAGACAGGAATGGCTGATGGTGTCCCTCCCTCGAGAAATACCAAGCCGAACAAGAGAAATACCCATGACACAATTATGAAACAGTGACTCACAGCGCAGAAGCCAAAAGACAGGGAGAGATGCGTGAGATGAGCTCTGGCTGGCCTGGAACAGAGGTGAGTGGGTCTCGCGGCCTAAGAGGCAGGAAAGAGGAGCAGCCACAGGGAGGCAGGAGGCCCATGGACCAGGCTGTGGTCATGACAGGCCTCTTTGTCCCTCCTCCTCTGAGTTGGGTCTCAGAGGATTTTCTGTCAAACTCAGCCTGGGGCTGAGCGGCCGAAGGTGTGGGAACCAACGTCACTGCAGAGTTAGGTTTGCAGAGCAAGTGACAAGGCTGTAATGACAGCTGCCTTTTACCGAGCTGTCATTTTATCACAGATCTAGATGTTCCATGACTGTGCAAAGTGCTTTACGCACGTATGATCGTGCCAAGGGTGATCTTGCAACACCCTCATAAAGAAATTAATGCCAGTGTCAGGATCAGTTTTAAAGGGGAAACTGAGTGGATGTCACAAGTTACAAATGGTGAATGGGGATTTGAATCCAGGCATCCCATGCTGTGGAGTGGGTCACATTCGTGATCTCACTGACCCTAGAGGAAGGCACTAGGGTCGTTACCATCTTATGGAGCCGGGCGGGGGAGTGGCAGCCTGAGCTCCCAGGTGCCCTCTTAGTTGTCTGACTTCACTGCTTGTCCAGTGAGCAGGAGACAGTCAAGTCACCCAAAATGGAGACCCTCCCTTTCATTGTAAGGACAGACGGAAGGAAGAGTGACGGCATCAAAGCTGCCTTTCTCAGGAGTCCTGTCCCCATCCCTTGCCTCCAGAAATCAGATATGTGCCATCAGCCCATCAACCAGTTTCCTGCAGTTACAGGACTCTCAGAAATGCCTGACATGGTGGCCGGCAGAAGCCACAGCCATCTTGCCAGGTGAGGAGTAGAGATTGCAGTCCTGAAGGGTCCCTTGCATGAGACATTTGGGGCTTGACCCCCAAGCTTGGAGTCCCATACTGAGATTTCTGGCTGTTTTTAAATTAACCCTTCAGTTGTGGAATGATTATAGCACATGCCTGTAATTCTAGCACTTGAGGGGCTGAAGCAGGAGGATCACTGTGAGTTTGAGACCAGTCTGGGCTACAAAGTGAGTTAAGGACAGCTTGAACTGCAGAGCAAGACCCTGTCTCAAAGAGACAAAAAAAAAAAAAAAGGAAACACTTATAGATACAGGAAGTTGCAAAGATAGAACAGAAAGATCTATCTACTGTGGCCTTCACCCAGCTTCCTTCCACATCTCCTTCTTACATAATTATGATACAATATCGAGACCAGGAATTTGACATCAAAGCTGCCATGTGCACAGTTCCACATTGTTTTGTCATATGTGTAACCATCACTGCATCCACAATATAGGACCAGCTCATCACCACAAAGATCTCCCTTGTGATCTTCTACACAGATGTGCTCCCATGTCCTGCGATCTTTAAGCCCTGGCAACCAGCAATCAGTTCTTTATCGCTATAATTTTGGCTTCTAAAGAATGTCACACACCATGTGACCCCTTGAGGCTGGCTTTTCTTCACTTAGCATAATGACCTCCAGAACCCTCCACGTTTTTGTTGCATGCATTGATACTTCCTTCTTTCTAATCAACCTCATGTCTGCAAACTCCACACTCCTAGATTCATTCAATCAACCGTGGATCAAAAACATTCAAAAATAAAATTGCACTTGTACCAAAAAGTAGAGTTTTTTCTTGTCATTCTTCCCTAAAAGCAGTAGTGTAACAACTATTCACCTGGCATTTATATTTTATTAGGTATTAGAAGTATTCTAGAGATGATTTAGAGTCGATAGGATAGTCTTGGGATGAAGCTTAGCACTTACCTAGGATGTGCAAGGTGCTGGGTTTGATATCTGACACTACAGAAAAATAAAATGAGCTGTACAGGAAGATGTGCCTAGGTTATATGCAAACATCATGTCTTTTATATAAGGCAACTGAGCTTCTGCAGATCTTGGCATCTGTCAGGATCCTAGGTGAAATCACCCACAGATACGGAAGGGTGACTGTACTTCACAGTGTACGTACACCACAGTTTATCTAACCACTCACTACTGAAGGACATGTATTTAGGTTCTGTCTGTTGCAAGTAAAGCTATGGTGAATAATTCATATAGGCTTTTGAGTAGACACATGTTTTTATTTCCTGGGGGATAAAATCCCTAGGAGTTTAACTGATACATCATATGGTGAGTATATTTATTTCAGTTTTTAGAGAAACTGACAAGTTATTTTGTAGAGTGTTTATACCATTGTACATTCCCATGAGCAATGCATGAACAACCCAGGTTCATAGCATTCTCAGTAACATTTGGTATTGCTATTTTTTTACCACTTGAATAGACATACACTGGTTTTAATTTGCTTTTTACTACTGGCCAGTGAGGTTGAAATCTGTCCATGTGTTTACTGCCATCCATATATCCTATTCAGTGAAATGTATCTTCATGTGCTTTGCCCATTTTGTTTTCAGTATTGGGCATTGGACCCAGAACCTCATGCATGTTAGACAAATGTTCTACCACTGAGCTATGTCCCCAGCCCCTTTTGCCCATTTTAAAATCAAATTGGTTATTATTATATGCTAACACTTTTGCTGGGATATAATTAACACATGCACAACATACCTATCTAAAGTATAGAATTCAGTGGTTTTAAATATATTAACTGAGTTACAAAATCATTACTACAATTTTAGGGGATTTACCCTCCCCTGATAATTCTATACCCATTAGAAATCATTGCTCACTTCCTCTCAACACCCCCACCCGCAGCCCCTGGCAAACCCTAAATCTACCTCCTGCCTCTACCAACTTTCCTTTTCTGGACATTTGATATAAATGGAATCATAAATGTGTGATATTTTGCAATTAATTTCTTTCACTTAATATTCTAAGGTCCATCCATGTTGTGGCAACTATTATAAGTACTTCATTAATTTTTTATTGCCATATATTTCATTGTATGGATATACCATATTTTATTTATTCATCTGTCACTTGAGGGGTATCTGGGTTGAGTTTCTTTTTGGCTGTTATGAATAATGGTGCTATGAACATTTGTGTTCAAGTTCCTGGGTGGACATGCTTCATTTCATAGATACATGAGTGGAGCTATAGTCATGCAGTAATTCTATGCTTAACCTTTTGAAGAGCCTGATGGACAATTTTACATTCCCACTAGCAATATAGAAAAGATTCAGTTTCTGCACATGCTCTCCAGCACTTGAAGTTGCTATACTTCTTTTTTGTTGAGTTTTCGTTGCTTTAATATGTATGTCATAGTGGTATCTCATCATGGTCTTGGTATGCATTTACCTAAAAAGGCTAGTGAAGCTGAACATTTTTTAATGTGATTATTTTCAATCTGTATATCCTCATCAATGAACTGTTTCTTTATGTCTTTTGCCCATCTTCTAGTTAGATTGTGGGATTTTTATGTTGCATTTGAGAGTTCTTTACATATTCTTTCTACAGTAAGTCTTTTGTCAGACATATAGTTTGCAAAATTATTCTCCAAGTCTCTATTTTCTTAATGGGGTCTTTCACAGTGTGCAAATTTTTAATTCTGATGAAGTCTAATTTATTAATTATTAAGGGTCATGCTTTTGGTGTCATGTTCAAGAATGCTTTATCAAGCCCTGGGTTCTGAAGATTTTTAGAGGAGCCTCCAACCTTTTTTCCACAATGGTTGTGCTAAGTGACATTCCTGCCAGCTGTGTGCAAATGTTCTCTTCTGTCTACATCACATTGCCAGGACTGGTGAGCTTTTGTCTTTTTTTGTAATATCCATTTTTACGGGAGTGAGGTAAGGTGCTGGCTCATTATGGTTTGGGTTTGCATCTTTTCTGATAATTAGTGATACTGAGCATTTTTCCATATACCTCTTGGCCATTTGAATGTCTTCTTTTTAAGAAGCATCTATTTAGTTCTATTATCCATTTTAAGTCATTTGTTTTTTGTTTGGTTTTTGCTTTTGAGTTCAGTACCTTATATATTTTGATTACTAACCCTTTCAAATGTATAGCTTGTAAATATTTTCTCTCATTCTGCAAATTGTCCCTTCACTCTGATGATGATTTCTTTCGCTGGGTAGAAACTTTTTTAGTTTGGTGAAATCTCATGTGTCTATCCTTTGCTTTGTTTTCCATGCTTTTGTCATCTTGTCCAAAAAATTCCTTGTCCTTTCCAATGTCTTGAAACATTTCTCCCAGAAGCTTGTTTCAGCTCTTACATTTAATTCATTTTCAGCTGTTTTTTAACCTAATCTCCCCAGAACCTTATTTAAGCAACAGCCAATAGTCTTAGCACCGTTGACAAAGATTAGTTAGTTGTACATACATGTAGTTACTTATGGACTCTTAATTTTGTTCCTTGGTCTATGTGTCAGTTTTCTTGCCAATATCATATGTTTTTATGTAAACAGCTCAATTTGTAAAAAGCTCAGCTTTAATTATTTTATCTTTGTTGTATATTTTGAAGTCAGGAAGTATGATATATCCAGCTTTGCCTTTTCTTCTTTTCTAGAGTAAGTATTTAGTACTTAAAATTCCCTCCTGTGCTTAAATTGTGTCCTCCTCAAAATCAATATGTTGTTTTTTCTTTCAGTTCAATATATTTTTATTTCCCTTGAGAATTCTCCTTTGGTCCATGGATTACTTGGGAGTAGCTTGTTTAGTTTCCAAGTGTTTGGAGATTTTCCTGTTATTTCTCTATTATTGATATCCAATTTGATTCTGTTGTGGCTACAGAACATACACTGTGTACTTTAAATTATTTCACATTTCTGAGGTTTGCTTTTATTATCCTAGATACAATGCAGCTTGTTATGTACTCCACATTCTTGAAGAGAATATGTATTATGCTGTTGTTGAAGGGATAGGTCTCTGTATTTTGATTAAACTCATTGGTTGATGACATCACATAGATTAATGGTTGAACTCATATATAGGTCCTTGCCATTTTCCACCTAGTTATTCTACCAGTTGTTGAGGGTGTTGCGGAAAAGCCAGTTTGGAAGCTGATCTGATACTAAACATCTGTGTGCTGAAAGTAAGACCTGGCCACGGATGTTTAAGTGCTCCTTCCAGCTTGACTCTGAGCTCTTGTCCCCTCCACGGCCTCTTTCCCTTGCTGGCCAGATTGCGATGCCTGTGGTCACCCTCAGAGCCACAGAGAGGCAGGGGGTGTGGCCAAGAAGGGTGAAAATCAGTCACAGGAGGTCTTACTGTACTTCTGCTTTCACTCTTAGATGCCAGCAGGGTCCCTGAAGAGGGAAGACACCAGGAAACAGGTAAAAGCTCTTCTCTCTCTCTGCCTCTTTTTATATTCACACACAAAGCACAGAGTGACCTGCTCTGTGCCAGACACAGTTCCCAGAAGTGGGAGGACAGAGGGACCACCCTTGCCTCTCTTGCTGAATTATAGCAGGCTATAGTCAGACTCCTGTCATTGAACAAGGCTTGGGGAGTCTTCTGAGAATGGGGTTGGCCACTGGATGCCTAGGAGGAGATAATGAGGTCCGGGAAGCTAGCTCAAAGGCTTGGAAAGGCCTGCATTGGGCACGGCAGAGATCTGGACAGTGTGCCATTGCCTTGAGCTTTGTGCCTAATGATTATGGCTTCCAGCCTCACCTGTCTCCTCAGCCTTCCACTTCCCAGGCATGGTCCTCTTTTCTGAGTACGTGTGCTGCCGAAGCGAGCACATGGCCCCCTTTTTCTTATGCTTCAGAGACTGCTGGGTGGGAACGCAGTCCTGGCTCTAGAATTGACCCTCTCCAGCTCATGCAAAGATCTAACCCTCCAGTCCTGCAGAGCTTTTGGTGGATAAGGTAATACCAATCTCATGGCCAAAGAAGGGTGGGTAGTGTACTAACTACATTCCAGAGCTCATGTTTGAGATTTATGATGCATATAGAGTGGTGGTGGTGAACCTTTAGAGCTTTCAATGATAAAAATATGTGTGCTGTGACAGCGTGCCATAAGTTCACCCTCACTGATATAGAGCTTTTTAAAAGTTTGAAAAGTCCTGCAGTAAAGAACCTTGCTTAACTTTTAAACCCAGCTTCCCCCAGTGACTGTGACTTTGATGAGTTTCTATGTGTGCGAAACATTCTTAGTACCTGCTGACCTGAGGACAGCTCTGCCTGGGAGGATCTCACCTGGCTTCATCCACTTATGTCCAGGCCAGCTCTGTCCCTAACGCTGAGGACAGAGCCCCCTCTTGCTTTCAGCAAGCAGCTTAGCTTTCCCCACAGCTGGTACCTGATACCCAACAGCCTCAGCATGCAACCTGCAGCCAGAGGGGGTCACTGATGCGATGCTGGTGTGGGAAATGTTGGTGAGGTGGGTGGAAGGAACACAGGTCTGTGCTGACACCGGAGACACACTCTGTGGGCACATCCTGCCCTGGCTCTCTGGGGGCCAGCAAAGGGGTGACAGTCACATAAATAGGGACTTAAATTTAGCTCTATGTAAATGTAAGTATAACTCTATTAAGATGGTGGAGAGTGAGTTTGTTGGAGAAAGAGAGACAGGGAGAGCGACAGAGAGGGACAGAGAAAGACAGAGACATCGACAGAGAGAGAGAGTCAGAGACAGAGACAGAGTCAGAGAGAGTCAGAGACAGAGACAGAGTCAGAGAGAGAGACACACAGACAGATACACAGACACAGGGGGCAGAGAGAGAGAGAGAGGAGAGACAGAGACAGAGACAGAGGCAGACATAGACAGAGAAAGAGAGAATCTTTCACAAATTGATGATCCAATGGCTAACTTCAGCCCACAGATAAGTTCTGTTTGACCAGCACGCTGTCCACCCACCAACCCGATCCTGGGGATTGAACCCAAGACATTCACACTGAGTTACATTCTCAGTCATTTTTAACTTTTTCATTTTGAGAGAGGGTCTAGCTAAGTTGCTAAGTTGTCCAGGCTGGGTTCAAATGATAGTCTTCCTGCTTCAGCCTCTGAGAGTGGTGAAATTATAGGTATGCACCAGCTATCACACCTGATATGTGTCGTGTTCTTTGTTTTCTTTCTTTCTTTCCTTCTTTTTTTTTTTTTTTTTTTTTTTTTTTTTTTTTGTCTTTTTGAGACAGAGTCTCTCTATGCAGTTTGGGCTGGCCTTGAACTCATTTTGTAACCCAGGCTGGTCTTGAGCTTATAAAGATCCTCCTGCCTCAGCCTCCCAAGTGCTAGGATTCCGGGCATTTGTGTTGTTTTTAAAGCAGGATGTTTCACATGAAAATCTGGCTTCTTCTTTCAGTGAAAGATCAGACTGCTGAGCCCCCATTCCCACTTGGCAATAGCTGGCTAAACTGAGACAGCCACCACCTTGAGACAAGGTAGGACTTTGGTCCTGGTTGATGGTGTGTCTACCCAGTCCCTGGGGCACGATCCCTTGGGCCACATTCTCCAACTAAGACCTTCCAGTTTCCTTTAAATGCTCTCCTGCTTTCATATATCATGACTGATTTTAGAATGACTTTTTATCTCGGTTTTAAAATCAAGGCATGACCTTGATTCTGCTCTTTGTAAAATCCTTCACCAGTGGCTGCTAGGAAAGATCCCTGTTGCTCAGTGCATTCAATTTGAGATGCAGTGATCTGATTGCTACTCTGAGTCTAAGGGCTGGGCAGGAAGTTCAGACAAGTGCAGGTGTTTGGGTGAATGGATGGAAGAGAGGGAGGGAAAAAAAGAGAAAAGAAGCTGATTCCCTGAAGAACAAGTTGACCAGCCCAAGAAAGGAACCTCAAATTCCACATCCCCACAATGCAACCCCCAGGGTCAGGAGAAAGGGGCCAGAGCTCGGTAAGTAGGCAAGAGGTAAGTAATCAGATGGCTGAAAAACAAACTCTTTCCAGCTGAGACTCCCGCCAGATAGGACGACATGCATCTCCTTCGCTCTGGGATCCTATTGCTCCTGTGGCAAGGCAGGTACCTGGGTTCAGGGGTGTCACTGGGCACTGGACAAGGAAGGCAGATCTTGTGGGGTGGGGGCAGGCATTGTGCACATGGAGAAAGAGTTGTGCTGTCTCTTGTGTCTTGTTCCTCCTGTGTATCTCATCTGTCCCTGTGTCTTCAGAGAGGATCTTATTCCTTTGAAAGCTTTCCATACCCCCCTCAATAATACTTTCTGATCCCTGTCATCAGTTTCAGAGTACCCGGCTTTCTGTGACTCAGTGGGCTGGACATTTAACCACCCCCAAACTATCTACGCCTGGGAGGGGGCCTGCGTCTGGATTCCCTGCACGTTCAAAAACAAAGAGAATCTAATGCTCCTGGATAATTTCACGCTGTACCACAATCCTGAGTATGACAAGGCCACTAAAGAATTCCGTGGGACTGTTTTCTATAAGACAGACAAAAGTGAGAGCTTTTCTTATGAGAACAGAGTGAAAAAGGCAGAAAATAATTGTACCCTGAGCATCAACCCAGTGAATATCAAAGACAGTGGCAGGCTGGGAATGAGGGTGACATGGGGAGGAGAAAAAGAGAGAGGAGACCAAGAGAATGAAGTCAAACAGGAAGCAGACAAATGGATGGATTATGTGGACCTCAATGTCTCCAGTAAGTCCTTGGGAAAGGGATGCTCTGACTCAGCAGAGGGGCAACCAGGGAGGTGGGAAACACCCAACTTCCAGGACAGAAGTCACAAATGGAGTTGTGACAGAAGTCAGGCAGGGAACACCAGTGAGTGACATCGGAAGCACAATATGGGGCTATGGTCAACTGTAGCCTTAGCCCTTGTCCCACCTCAGGCAGCCCCTTACCCTTCATCTCCTGTCCATTCTGGAGTCTGGGTTCCAGTTTGCTGGATCTTTTGATTTTTCAAGAGAGGACAGGGACCAGGATGTTTAAGTAAAATGTGAAGTGTTAGTGTTGTTGACCAATTCTAATCAGCCCTTTGAGGCTAGATGACTCCAGGGCATGGAGACGAACCTTCAGCTAGGGCCATGGGCTTCTGCCCTACTGAATGTGGTCAGTCCACTTCATGGTCTGTTTCTACAGTGGAGGGTGCTAAGCAGCTTTGTGGTTGGGTAGGAGATTCTGCCTCAGCCCCTGCTGTCTGGAGAGTGATCCACCCCAGGGAGAGCAAGCTGCACAGCACACAGACCACCCTGCTAAAAGGAAGCTGTGTTTGGGGTCTCCAAAACTGAGGCAATTATGCAAACATGAGCATGTCATTAAAGCTAAGATACACATGTTGAATTAAATGGACCAAATTCAGGCATATGGGAAGAAAGATCCTGAAACCATTTAGAAAGTAATCATCAAGGGGTGAAAATAAAGTGCAGTTCTACAGGGACGTTTAATATCCTGTTTAATATCCCCGGAGCCTCTCAGAGCATATTTTTGACTGACAAGGAGACAGATGGGCTGGCAAGGGATTCCTGCAGGCATTGTTCAAGGCAGGTGCCCAAAGCCAGAGGTAAACAGCTAGTGTATCCATGGGTCCCTAACTTCCCAAGTTCCCAGCATCATCCCTGCTTTTTTGCAGAAACCCCTTTTCCACCTGAGCTCCAGCTTTTACCTTCAGGCATAGAGGAGTCCAAGTTGGTCACTGCCACCTGCTTGTTGCATTTTTCCTGTTTTGGGTATGACATCCAATTGCATTGGTCCTTGGAGGAGCTCGAGTCAGCCTCTCCTACCATTCAAGACTCCACCTCCCTTCTCACCAACAACATCTTCACCAAGAGCATGCTCAAGTTCTGGCCACAGTGGACTCACCACGGGAAGACCCTGAGCTGCCGGGTCCTGCATTCTTCCAAAGTGCTCTCTGAGAAAACGGTGCAATTGGATGTGAAACGTGAGTCTCCCTGATGCTCCCCTGGGAAGGCCGTTGTCCTTATCACCGTCTCTCCAGCCAGCCACTGGGCCCCACCAAGGGTAAGAGGAGAGGGATACAGTCATCCTGCAGTTGGTCACTAACAGGAACCACCCAGGCTCTCCCACTGTACCCGCTGTCAACCCTGGCATTGAGGTTACAGATTCATTTCGTCTCTGCTTTGGCCCAGAAGAGTGAAGCACTCTGTCCCCCAGCTGCAGCCAGCTTTGGGGATCATCCAGTCAGGTTGCTTTGATCCTCCTTGAGGAGAGATTTTTCACATCATTATTTTGTATCTCATTCATTCATTCATTCATTCATTCTCATTCAATAAATATTTACTGCAGATCTACCAGACACCAGACTTTACTGTGACTGCCAGCTGGGAGAAGGGTACAGCAGTGAGCCAGTGGCTTGTTCCCCATGGAGCCAGCATTGCAGGGAGGCAGGAAAATTCCAGAAAGTTCACAGAGAAATAGCATAATCATAGCCAATGGCATGTATATTGAGAAAAAAATACCATGAAGATGAGGATGAGGATGGGGGTGGTGGATGGAAATTTTCTGAAGAAGGTAAATGCTTAAGCTGGCTGAAAGATGGGAAAGACTAGGTCAGGAAAACATTTCAGGGAGAGAAAAGATCAAATATACATCTGTAATCTAGCAGTCTGGGAGGCTGAGGCAGGAGGATTTCAAGCCAGACTAGGTAACTTAGCAACTTAGCAAAAATCTTGTCTCAAAATTAAAAAAAAATTTTTTAAGGGCTGGGGATATAGTTCAGGCTAAAAACTTGGGCTTGATTCTGGTACTGAAAAAAAGAATGCAAGTACTAAAGCTTGAGGAAGGGGCTTGGTTGTCAGTCATACAGCCAAAAAGTCAGAAAGGTTGA
The DNA here is from genome assembly GCA_004027295.1 of Dolichotis patagonum. Lineage (NCBI taxonomy): Eukaryota > Metazoa > Chordata > Mammalia > Rodentia > Caviidae > Dolichotis > Dolichotis patagonum. The sequence continues at coordinate 8,112 of PVJX010033733.1, read as the reverse complement.
AGTTCACTGTTTTTGAAGATTTGAGGGTCACAGGGCAGGAGAGGAGATAGAGTGGCAAGACAGTAGGTCTTGGGAGCTGCAGGAAGGGCTTTGGGTTGTAGTCCTGGGTGGAATCTATCGGGTAACTTCAAGCAGCAAGTGACACACTCTGACGGACAGTGTTAGGAATCCTGCTGGCTGCTGGTAGGGGACACGGAGAAGGCAAAAGCAGAGAGATGAGTGAGGGGCTGTGACAAGAGAACTGTGTCTGTGCAGGCGGCTGGTTTGCCAGAATAAGAGTACTGGTACTTCTCAGCACCTCCCACCTCGTGAGGATCCCCTGTCCCCTCCCCGACTGCCCCTCTGTTCCTCCAGACCGTCCAAAGTTGAAGATTGAGGTCAATCCCAGAGAAGCCACTGTAATGAAGGGGGACTTCGTGAACATGACGTGCCAGGTCACCAGCAGCAACCCAGAGCACCGGTCTATATCCTGGCTCAAGAATGGGACCCCTATGAACAAGCAGCAGCCCACGCTAACTCTGCCCAAAGTGACCAAGGAGGCACAAGGGACTTACCTCTGTCAGGCCTCCAATGATGTGGGCCTGGGGATGTCAGAAGGAGTGAATCTCAAAGTGCTGTGTGAGCCTCCTTGGACCTGGCAGGGGAGGTCAGCGGGGGCCTCAAGAGTGACAGCAGGGGCTGTCATGGCTGCTAAACAGGTTGGACTGCTGTCCTCATGTCTCCATTTGCCTCTGCCCCTTCTTCCAGATGCGCCAGAACCTTCCACGGTTCAGATCCACCCATCACCTGCTAAAGAGGGAAAATCAGTAGAGCTGATTTGTGTATCATTGGCCAATCCTCCTGCAAAAAATTACACTTGGCATCACAATGGGCAGAAAATCCTGGAAGAGACAGAAGAGAAATTTCAGATCTCCAGCGTTTCCCTTGAACATGCAGGCCATTATTCCTGCTCGGCAGAAAACATTTACGGCCATGGACAGAGTGGCCAGGGTGCCGAGCTGGATGTCCAGTGTGAGCAGTTGCAGGGATTCTGGCTCCTGGGAGAGAACAGGGAAATGGGGGAAGAAGGAAGGCAGATAGGGCCCAGGGGATTCTTGGGTTCTTGGAATAAAAAGCAAGCAGAAGCCAGGGCCTCCCAACATATAACCTTCTAGGGACTTTATTGTTCATAGTTGCATTCCTACTAAGTAGATCAGGGTCTTGGCCCTAGAAGACAGTCAGTAGATGTTTGTTGAATGAAAGAATGAGTAAATGAATGAATATAGGTGCCAAGTCTCCCTGAGGAATATGGAAACATAGGCAGTGGTTCTGAATAGGCACTGCAAGTTTCAAGGACAACTGGGTCAAATGTCTCTTCATTGTCAATTCACCTCTTAATTGGCTCAAATTACATCTTCATTGTCAGATCTGTTTTACACTGTGAAATTTTTTTTTTATTTTTGGTACTGGGAATTGAACCCAGGGCCATCCCTGGTGCCTTTTAAAATTTATTTTGAGACAAGGGCTTACCAAGTGACTAAGTTGCCCAGGTTGGACTCAAACTTGCAGTCCTCCTGCCTCAGCTTCCCATAGTGCTAGGGTTACAAGTGTGAGTCATACCCTGACCTAAATTTGGTCATCATGGTGAGCCCAGGACAAAGATAATCTATAGGTTTAATCCTTGGACCCTAAAATATCATGTGTGACCAGGGGTGCCTAAACCTTTTATGTCTACACAGCAGGATTTATGACAGCAGCAGCAGCAGCAGTGTTTCCTGAGTGCTTTCTGTGTACCACACTCTGCTCTAAGGGCATTATCTTAGCTCATCTTTAAGAGAATTCCAGGAGATTGAGTCTTCTCAGGAACCCATCTGACAGACAAGTATAGGCCCAAAGGCCACAATCTCATAGCTCTAAGAAGAAGCAGGGTGGGGCTGGGGATTTAGCTCAGCGGCATGAGTGTGGCCTTGCAAGTGTGTGGTCATGAGTTTGATCCCCGGTACCAAAAAAAAAAAGAAGCAGGGTTTGGCTCCAGAGCTCTGATTTTTTTTTTTTTTATTCCCCAGTATTGGGGATTGAACCCAGAGCCTCGGGAATACTAAGCAAGTACTCTACCACTGACCTGCATCTCCAACTCTTTTTATTTTTTATTTTGAGACAGGATCTTGATAAGTTACTTTGGTTAGCCTTGAACTTGCAATCCTACTGCCTCAGCCTCTCAAGTAGCTGAACCACTGTATTGGGTGATAGCTGTGCTCTTTCTCTTTCTTTCTTTCTTTCTTTCTTTTTCTTTCTTTCAAGACAGGGTTTCACTATGCACTTCAAACTGGCTTTGAACTCATTTTGTAGCCCAGGCTGGCCTCAAACTCACGGCAATCCTCTTACCTCAGCCTCATGAGTGCTGGGATTATATGGGTGTGCTAGCATGCCTGGCAATAGCTGTGCTCTTATCACCTTCTCTCAAACTATAGCCAGGCAGATGACCAGGGCAGCATTCTGTCCTCACAGATGTAAGAGACAAGTATGAGTCTTCCTTGGACCAATTAAGAACTTCGCCCTGCAGGGAGACAAGGAGTGGGAAGAGAAAGCAGGAAGGAAAGGTGTTATGGCAGCTGGCGGTGTTTACTTGCTTTTTTGGTCTACTCCCAGATCCCCCCAAAAAGGTGACTGTGGTGATTCAAAACTCCACACGGATCCAAGAAGGAGATAGTGTGAAGCTGTTCTGTGAATACCACTCCAGTAACCCGAATGTTACCAGGTTTTATTGGAGCCTTGGAAGCTACTGGAATCAGGTTTTCAGCCAAGTGTGGTTTTACAAGGTTTCCTGGGACACCCCACCTATCACCTGCAAAGCCTGTAACCAGTGGTGTTCAGAGTCGTCCTCCGTCAGCCTGGATGTCCAGTGTGAGTGACAGGGCAGGGAATCTGAGGGGTGGCCCCAAGGGAATCTAGGGATTGAAAAGCCAAAGAGGCAAGAGCCTGGCCTACCATCTTCAACAGAAAACTAAAGGATAAGAGCTGGACTCAGGGAAAGGGAACAGGAAATGCTGGGGTCAGCAGCAGGGGAAGAGACAGGAGACGTCAGCCTAGACCCTGCCCTGCAGATGCCCCCAGAGATGTGAAGGTCCTGCAGACCACACCCAGTTCAGAGATTCACGCTGGGAACCGGGTCGTCCTCCGATGTGACTTCTCACAGAGCCGCCCCAGAGAAGTCCACTTCTTCTGGAAGAAAAATGGAAGTCTTCTGCAAGAAGGAAAAGAGCTGGTTTTCAACTCCATATCCCCAGAAGATGCCGGAAATTATAGCTGTTCAGTCAGTAACTCCATAGGACAGACCACGTCGAAGACCTGGAGGCTCCAAGTGTTGTGTGAGTGGCAGGAGCTGGAGGCTGGGAGTGGAGGAGTGGGTGCCCAGTTGCACAGGCCCTGACTCAGTTTTCCCTTACAGATGCACCCCGGAGGCTGCGTGTGTCCTTCACCCCAGCAGACAGAGTGATGGAGGGGAGGAAGGCAGCCTTGACTTGTGAGAGTGATGCTAACCCTCCCACATCACACTACACCTGGTTCGACTGGAATGGCCAAGACCTCCAGTATAATGGTCGGACGCTGAGGCTGGAGCCTCTGCAGATCAAACACTCGGGCTCCTACAGGTGCAGGGGCTCCAACAGGCTGGGAATAGGCGAGTCGCCCCCCAGCTCCCTCACCGTCTACTGTGAGTCCCTGCCTTTTTCTCAGATGTGTTCTTTTCCTGGTTGTTCCTTCTGCTGCTGCCCAAAGATGGGCCTGCTGGACCACAGCCCCCATGTCCCACTTCTTTCTGCCTTGCCCATGGCTCTGGAGGGCTCTCCTTTCTGTATGTAGGATTCCCACTCAGGTTGCGCCCACTGTCCAGACATCTCAAGTGCTCTCTATTTTTTTATTTTTAAAAGGTTCCTCTTTTTAAAAGGATCTTTTTTTATATTTAGAGTTTTAAGAGCAGAATATTACAATGGTAAAAGCAAGTTTTAAGCCTAAAAAGGTACATAGACAGACAGTCTCACCCTTGACCCAAAGAACGTTAGTGCTTACCCTGTGAGCAGCTTATCAGCTCTCTGCTCAGGGATAGGTTTCCCACACACTCGATGTGCATATATAGATCTATGCTTCTGCCTTCTTCCTCATTTTACAAGTGGTAGCAGAGCTCATAAGTTCACACACTGCCCTGGACTTCTCTTTTTCACATGTAATAAGAAGTCTTGGAGACTGTTCTGTGTCTGTGCATATCTGTTTCTAAAGATGCTGGTACTTTCTCAGATAAATGGCTGCAGCCATGGCTTCAAGGATAGAGCTTCATCTCCTGCAAATCTAGAGGAAAGGAACCTGAGCTTGCCATTGGGAAATGCAGTGGGCACTGCATAAAACACTGTGCCTGGGTCTCCACTCCTCAGATACCAGAGCTCCGCCTCCTTCTCAGGGCTGCTCTGTGTGCCCTGAATGAGCGCTGCCCACCCCATCCTGTGCCTCCTTAAACTGTGCTGTCTTTTGCTTTGGGCACTTGTGAAAGGACAGCTGCAACATACATCCCCACCTGGAATTTCTGGGTTCAAGGCCTGGAGCGTTTTAAATTCTAATAGTCTGGCCAAACTTCCCCGAGTGCTGTACCATTTATAAGACTGGAGGTAACAGCTCAGTTTGGGATCCTGCTTCAAAGATGGATGAAGTCCTGTGCTCCTACCAGGACTGGAGCCACTTCTCCCTCTTTCAGTGCATCGCTGTCCCATGCTTGCAGGACACGACATGCAAGACCAGGCCTGGAGATCTGGAGCATGTTTTGCAGGCTAATGCCACAGAGCACAGTGAACACGTTCTCTCCTTTCTCCACCAGACAGCCCAGAAAGCCTTGGCAGACGAGCAGCCATAGGAATCGGGTCTTGCCTGGGCATCGTCATCCTGGCCATCTGGGGAATGAAGTTTCAGCAACAGTGAGCTCTTCCCATGCTGCCCTCGCTGGGTGCACCCCTAAGCTCCCACCTGCAGAATCTGCACGCCCCTCTTCCCTTTCCCTTGACTCTCACAGAGCCTTTGTTTCTTAGCAGGAAGAGGGCACGGAGCCGGCAAGGGGTTCAGGAAAATTCCAGTAGTCAAAGCTTCTTTGTGCGGAATAAAAAGGTAGAAATGCAGGGGAGTCCTTGAGGACCCTAGGTGAAGAAGAGTGATAAAAAGTCCTCTGGGGAGATCTGGGGAGTCAGAAGCCAGGGGAGGGTATGGGAGGGGAGAGGCAGAGCCCAACCCCATCTCTCTCCCAGGTTAGAAGGGTACCTCTCTCGGAAGGCCCCCACTCCTTGGGATGCTATAATCCGGTGATAGAAGATAGCATTAGCTATGCCACCTTACGCTTTCCTGAGACGGATGCACCGAGAACTGGGTACTGAGGAGCTGGGAGGGTGGCACCCGGGGAGGGATGTGAGAGGGGAAAGCTCATTTCCTACCTGCTAGATGCAGCCATGCACTTGTGTCCACTCCTTCCCATGATAACCCTGGGCAGGGGGGACAGTCACAGGAAGGGTGCCTGTTTCCTCGAGTAAGGAACATGTGTGTCTGGAGTCAGCCTTGTCCCACACGCCAAGCCACTGATACACACAGGTGCACACCTCTTCACCAGCTCCTGCTGCCCCAGACATCCAGTCTGGGGTCTTACTGAGGCCCTAAGGGAGTCAACAGAAGGAAGTTCCGGGAAGGGTTCCATTTATGGCCATTTATCTGCTCTCTCACTCAGAGACGCAGGGACCTCTGAAATGCAAGGACCTCTCCCGAATAACGACACAGTCACATACTCAGTGGTGCAGAAACATCATGTGGTAAGAAGGCAGGGCTGTAGGAGGCTGGGAGCCCTACGTAGAAGGACTTGAGTAGATATCCATGGTGACTCAGGCTGGGTGTCATTTTGAGAGACTGGGTCATTTATAAAGTGAAGAGATTCATAGTTCTCACAGTCCAAGATTAAGGGGCTGCATCTGGTGCTGAACTTCTTCCTGGTGGGGATTCTCTGCAGAGTCTTGAAGTGGCACAAAGCATGGAACAGTGGTGTAGGGGAGATCTATTTATATTTATTTATTTATTTATTTATTTATTTATTTATAGTATCAGGAATTGAACCCAGGGTCTTTACACTGAGCTACTTCCCCAGTCCTTAAAAACAATTTTTTTGGGTACAAGTTCTTGCTAAATTGCTAAATTGCCCATAGAAAACCCAAACTTGTGATCCTCTTGCCTCAGCCTCTGAGTTCTTGGATTATAACTATGCCCCACTATGCCTAGTAGAGAGTTCAGTTTTATAAAACGGCTCTTCTCTCCATTGGCCCATTAATCAGTCAACCCATTAACCCAGTCACCTCCAAAGGTTCCACCTCCAATTTGGAGATTAACTTTCCAACTCATGACAGTTAGGGGACATATTTGCTCAGGCAGAGCTGTGATCAGAGGGCATGCCAGAGCAAATGCCTCTGTGTGAGAGGGGCCGAGTTTCTGGACAAGATGGCTTGGCTTGGGCTTTGGCCTCTCCGGTGGAGTGAAGGAGAGCAGGGCTAGAAAGTTGAGGGTGGGAGATTGTGTGCGTGATGTTAGGCTCACCACAGTGTGGCTTTCTCAGGGTGACTACGAGAATGTGGTACCAGATCTTTCAGAAGACGAGGGGATCCATTACTCAGAGCTGGTGCAGTTTGGGGGTGGAGAGCGGTCCCAGGCGCATGAAGATGTGGACTATGTGATCCTCAAACACTGATGCCGGAACCGACAGTGGTGAAATGCCTGGGCCGAAGGCACCATGGAGTCCCAGAGTGCCTCCAGCTGCTGCTGAGTCACAATGCCACCCTTGCCCCAGTCACTGGGGAGAACATTGGGCTGGCCCAGAGCCAGACTTCCTTCTTAGTACTGGTAACCCCCACTCACCAAAAAGCCTGTGCCTGTCTTTCTTCCTCTCTTTCTCACCTAGAAACTCACCTTCTGCTGCACAGCCCCAGCCCCAGCCCCAGCCCCAGCCCCAGCCCCAGCCATCTGCCACCACCCACCCCTCCCAATCCCTGCCCCAGCAATACTGTGTCCCTGCTGGGCCCCACATGTCACTATGTTTTCTTCTTCCCTTCCCTCTTCTTTTGACGCCTCCACACCCACTCACTGATTTTAGGCTCAATTTCTGCCCCTTGGGGAGTCCCAAGGAAGGACAGAAATGAACTAGAAACAGGCACTGTCCCCAGTTGGCTTCTCCCCAAGAAACATGACTACCAGCAAGCAAGGCTTCCACAGAGAGGATGCCACTGCAGTGGCCCTGTCCTCAGGTCCCAGGGGCTGAGCAGAAGAACTGACCGAGAAATACACCACGGACAAAGAGCTGCACAATAAAAATGGCGCAGATGCCAGTTCTAAGAATGAGCTAATTCTTTCCCATCTATGGAGTCAGAGTGGGGGCAGGGAGATGAGGATGACCCTGTGGGGCTTGGAGAGAAGGAAAGAGTCACAGTTATTTTGTGACAAAGTCAGCACGTTGAAGGGTCTGTTGTCTTGTTGCCTGGCTTTGCAGCTGGACCTGCACAAGTTGGTGCCTTGGTTCTTTTTCTTCTTCTTCAGCTGTGGGATCTTCCTCAGATTTTGCTGACAGGTCAGAGCCTTAGTTTCTGCCTCTATTAAGTGGAGATGCCACTGTATAACCTGCAGGTGACTTGAGACAATTTCTTTTTAATTGTTAGGGTAATGGAGATTGAACTCAGGTCCTTCATACTGAGCTACATCTCCAGCTCACTTTTATTTTTTGACACAGTATAGGAATTTTGGTTTGATCTTACACATGTTAAAGTCACAATTCAGAAGGTATAGTGCAAAAATCAGAAGTCTCTAAAAGATCAAATTCCCATGTTTTGCTTATATTTCTTGAAGCATGTAAGAAAAAAGAACCCAATTAATATTCATAGTTATTCTCAAAAGGGGGCCTGCCAAGTTCTTTCACATTCACAGCTGCAAAATACTCAAAGGCCACTTGCCCAGAGGAACCTCACAGTTGACCTGTCATTCACTGTCACTCTCTTCCCAGTTCCCTGTTGCTTTCACTGGTTCAGACTTTCCAGGCAGGTGTTCCTAAGTCCCCTCCCCTGCTCAGGCTAA
>PVJX010033732.1:0-19444 GCA_004027295.1 Dolichotis patagonum | reverse complement strand
GAGGGGAGGAGCTCCTTGTTCTCCCAGCATGCTGAGTCAACCGCTTGGTGCAGGTTCCGACGTGCCAGGGTCTCTCTCCTTCAGGCCTCTGAAAGTCTGCCACACTCACAGCTGCCCCCCAGAGAGAGGAGGAGCTCCATGTTCTCCCGGCACCCCGAGTCAACTGCATGGTGCAGGTCCCGAGGCACCAGGGTCTGTCCCCTGCAGGCCCCCTAAAGTCCGCGATACTCACCTGCTATTTCTTTCTGATGAATTGACCATTCCATTTCCAAAGTTCTGAAATGGCCAACAGACCACAGAAAGAATTCTCTTTAGACTCCTGTTTGAAACCAGCAGCTACAGTAATCTGCTGGCCTTGCTTCAGGGCCAGCAGCTCAAAGACTTAATGCTGCCTCTAAGATTTAACTATTACCAATTGTGCTGCTATAAACATGAGTATGAATGCATTACTGTAAAATATGTCTTTAACTCTTTCAAGAAGGTGTCCAAAAGGAGAATAGTTGGGTCAAATGGAATTTCTATTTTTAGTTTTTTTGAAAAATCTCCATACTAACTTCCCTAGCAATTTTAGTTTACTTTCCCACCATCAATGGATAAGGGTTCCTTTTTCCCTTGAAGCCTCTCCAGCATTTGTTATTATTTGATTTCTTGATTATGGCAATTCTTTCTGTGGTAAAATAGAATCTTAGTTTTGCTTTAATTTGTAATTCTGTAATGATTGGTGATGTTGAACATTATCTATCTATTAGCCATTTATAGTTCTTCTGTGAAGTGCTACTCATTTCACTTGTCCATTTCAGATGAAGTAGACCTTTGTCAAGATGACTAAAGCAACATTGTTTTGTTGGCTTAAAAATGTAAACAAAGTGAGTTCAAATGAAAGAAAATGTTTTGAGAAACTATAACACACACAAGATGGAATTTAATGCTTTCAGGAAAGAAGTGAGAGTTATGCCATTTGATTGTTAGTAAGTTCTATACATTTTGTTGTTTTTGTTTTATTTTTGAGTCAGAATATGGCTATGTAGCTCAGGTTGGCTTTGAACTCACTATGTAATCAAAGCTGGCCTCAAACTCACAGTAGTCCTCCTACCTCAGCCTCTTGAGTGTTGAGATTGCAGTCTGCACCCAACAAGTTCTATACATTACTAATGAATGAGAAAAGCAAAGGTAAAATGCATCTTATCTAACATCTAGCTTATGGAAAGCCAAAGAAAAAACAAACACCAAGAACTTAAAAAATCAAACTTCCCCACTAAATTTAAAGACTCAGTCCAAAAAAAGGCATCTGAAATCTATAGACTCTTCTCAAGTGAAGAAATATAAACACCAAATAAGTATATGAAAAAATATTCAACATCATTGGCATCAAATAATTCAAATTAAAATAATACTGAGATTCCATTTTACCCTACAAAAAAGAGGCTATCCTGAAGAAATCAAATAATAATTAATGCTAGGAAGGCCATGGATAAAAAGAACCCTTCCACAATATTAGTGGAAATGTAAATTGCTACAACCAATACAGAAACTAGTGTGGAGTTTCCTGAAAAAACTAAAACTAGATATTCCATTTGACCTAGCTGTGCTCTTTCTAGGTATCTTCCTGAAAAAGTTAAAAGCAATCAGACCACAGTGATACATCCATATTTATACTTATAGCAACACAATTTTAAATCTTGGAAACAGCCTATATACCCATCAACAGGTGAAAGTATAGAGAAAATGTGGTATTCATATACAATGGACTACTACTCTGCTAGAAAGAAGAATAAACTTGGATCATTTATAGGTAAATGGAGGCACCTCGAAATCCTACTGTTAAGTAAAATAAATCAAACATGAAAGTTTAAATATTGCACTGCTTCTCTTGTGTGAGAAACCCAAAGGGTAAATAAGAAGTAAAATAATAATAATGATAAGGATAAATGTCAGGAATTAAGAGGTAAATATTCAGATGGTAAGGAGAATTGAGGGAAAAGGGATGGAAAAGGGGAGGAACGGAAAAGGGATGTTAAAAAACAGGGAATGGAAGGAAAAATAGAAGCAAAGTTTTTATAGATGGGGAGGGGAAATGTTGAAGGGAGGGAAGAGTAACAAAAAAGGAATAATCATGAATGTGATAATTATGTATACAAATGTATACTAATAAAAATTTAAACAAATAAAATATATCTTATATTATCCACATTTTTAAAAACTGACACCCTCCTTTATGTGTATGTATTTATATGTACATATATGTACAGTATTGAGACATGCATATATAAACCCAGAGAAAACTAAGAAAGATGTCTACTCTATGGTTAGTATGGGTTACATATATGGAGAAGATATGAAAAGAGTAAAAAGTCAAAAAACAAAAACAAAATGAATGAACAACAACAAAAAAACAAGCATCAAGAAGTATATTGTATAATATGATTCCATCCCAGTAGTTAGATAAAATGATGTCTGGATAAATATACACATATAGGCAAAATTATTTTCAAGAAACAAAACACCACAATCAAATTTACTTTCTTAGTTAAAAAAACATAAAATCTGTTCTCAGAAATATTTCTTAGACTGTTGGGTACAACAGTTAATCTAGTTCTATTGTTTCGATTAGGTATAGTTCCCTGATTCTAATTTCATCCTATAGGTTGTGTTCATTTTGAATCCTGACCTTGACTGGGCAATATATAGTGTGAGAAGAGCTACTGGTATTCTCCCATTAGGGAGACACAACATGCTGACACAAGAGAGGTAGACGTTTTAGAGAGGCTTGCAAGTTCATGTTTTGCTAGATCCTCCAAGTGTTCCTTGAGGTCATTATTGCATTGTTGAGATGATATAATTCCCTGATCAGTGTCCAATCCTTCCATAGGTAACCTGGTGTGATAATGAGTTCAACCAGTGATGTGACTCAGCAGGTCACTGAATTCATCTCTGAGTTAGTTGTATGTACTCTGCTCCACTTGGGTAGAATCACAGATACTTTTTTTCAGCAGATAGATAACAAAGACCTGAAGTTTATTCTGCACCTTAAGGTAGAAACCCAAGAAATGAAAAAATTGTCCTGAAAACAGAAGACTGTAGTCTCTGCCTTCCCCATTCTCTTGGTCTTACTTAATTTTTGTACCTTTCTATTATTTACAGGATTATCACAATTTTCACAGCCTCAGGCAATTACAGCTCAATAGAACATTGGCAATTACACACCATGAGCATAAAAATGGATGACTCATTTCATTTTGTACATTTTTGCACAATAACATTTCCCTGAGAGATGTTCCTTCAAATCAAATGCAAAGGTGAGAAGGAAGAGCAGCATAATGATTTCTATTTCTAAATACTTTCAATTTTGAAGTTTCATTGCCAGCAACTCACCTTTGACTCCTATTTGAGCATCAGTAACCAGTCTTTGGTTGTAAGCAATTGAATCTGATGGCAGATAATTGTGGAAAGGATGTGGGAGCCTTGTAAACTTAATGGAGGGGGCAGTTCAGAAACTGAGAGAATAACTCAGCTCTGACTACCTTAAATTCCAGCTCTACTGTCTCCTTTACTATGGCTCTGTAAACAAGCATACAAATAGTCTTGTCAAATTCCCTCACCAGTAAAGAAAAACTAATAATGCAATTTATCTTATATTGTTGAGATGATTAACTAGGATAATGAAAGACAAGGTAGCATATTCATTATAATGAAAAATAAAGTAGCGTAGTAGTTTTATATTCTGTCTTAACAAATTACTGCGAGTTTAGTATCTTAAAATGATACTAATGTTATCTCACAGTTCTTTACATCAGAGGTCTAGCTGAGTTTTACTATTTTCACTGCTCTGAGTTGCACAAGATCAAAATGAAGGTCAAAATGAAGAAAGCATCATACAGAGGATCTGAGGAGAGACCACTTCCAGGTTCATTCAGGTTGTAGGCAGGACTCAGTGCCATCAATTCCATAAACTGAGGAGCTGCTTTGCTTCTTGTGGGCTGGTGTTATTCTAACCTTCTAGAATTGGCCTGTAGTACCTGACTCAGAGCCACTTCTATCATGAAAGCCAGTAATGGTGGGGATGGGTTGAGCTTCTCATGCTTATATTTTCTCTAACTTTTCCTTCTTCCTGCTCTTTCTTGTCTAATTCTAGAGAAGATCCACTGCTTTTAAGGATTCATATGATTAGACTGTGCCTATCTGGACAATGCAGACTACCTTCCTTTTTCATAGCCTCATTTATCTCTGCCCAATTACTCTTGCAATGTAATACAGTAAGTTCCAATTCACAAAATGAGTTCCATTCTAGAAGAAAGTACCTGAGTCAGATTTATTGGTATTCCAAAGCAGTAAGTCTTATACAACTTTGACACAAATACACAATGTAAAGCATAAAAAACCAAACACCCACGCCAAAATACAGCAAATCTCTGACTGTGTTGTACTACTGTGTACTATCACACTGCACAGTAAGCATACAACAGCACAACTGTGACAATGTCTGGCAGGCACATGAGCAATAGATTTGTGAGCTACTTCTATGATGTGTTCTAGTTGGTAGGGATTTACTGTATAGCATATTCATGGGTCTCAAAGATTAGAAGGATGACATCTTCCTACCACAGGAACGTAGTATACTTCTTGGCACAAGTTAAGAGATCTAGCAAATTTTTTATTATTGTTATTTATTTTTGTTATTTATTATTGTTATTTTTATTTAAAAATACAATGAGAGGAAGAGATCTGGGACCCTTATTAATATAACCAACTTTCACAAAGAGTTTCAGAAGATTCCCTGGTTTCACCCCTGCCCCTCATAGACATAGGCCTGCAGCTGCTACATAATGAGCACTCCCCCAGTGACTTCTCAGGTTTAGTGTAGGAGGCGTCTTCTTGTGTACTGACCCCCTCTGTGCTGCAGCACAGGCATCCATTGTTTTGGTGATCTTGTGAAAAATAAACTAAAAATAAAATTTAAAACCCTCAGAAAAGGTTTTTGTGCGGAGAACAGGGTTCATAGTCTTTGTAGGAATACAATCAGATTGAGTCTATCTCGTATGGTTACTTTCTTGTTGTTTGTCTCTGCCCAACACTTTAACTTCCTAGGGAAAGAGTCTGAATAACCTAAGTAAAATCTTGGTTTTCCTCATTGTCCTTGTGCACTGCCAACAGAAAGTCATAAATGGCCAGACTACCCTGGGTTCTGAGCTAGCCCTTTGATCACCTTATGAATCTGAGAGAATTAGTTTTCCTAAGAATCTGGAGCATAATTATCAGGAGACATGTGAAGGAATAATGAGTTACTATATTCACACAGAGTAACAAACCATTTTTATAAAATGATTCCCTGGAAAAAGAAGGTCAGTTGATTCATTTTTCCTCAGTCACACTAAGAGATTTTTGTCCTCTTCACAATCATTTCCCAAAAAGTAGAAGTTATCGTGCTTCTGGTGGCACTGTCCATCAGAGACAATCAAAAAGCTTGCCCTAAAATCCAGTATTAGATCATGTAGCATAACAGTTTTGCATCCATTTCATCATGATTTTGTGTCTGTTACATGAAAGGATAAAAATATTTTCTGAGCATTCTTCCCACAGCTGCCTTCACCTCCTTGTTTTTCAGGCTATAAATGAGAGGATTCAGCATGGGAGTGATCATACTGTACTGCAAAGAGAAGATCATTTCCAGTGGGGAACCTGAAGCTGGTAAGAGATAGCTAATGAAACCTGAGATATAGAACAAGATCACTGTAGTGAGGTGGGAGGAGCAGGTGGCAAAGGCCTTGCTTCTGCCCATGGTGGAGCTGACTTTCATGACAGCGGAGACAATACGAGCATAAGAAGAAACAATCGTAACAAGGGTTCCAAAAAAATGAAAGGCAGAAGAACAGAGCAGGAGTGTAAAGTTGGTAGAGGTATCAGAGCAAGACAGAGGAAAGAGAGAAGACAACTCACAACTAAAGTGAGGAATAGTTTTGTCTTCACAAAAGTCTAAATTCACAGCCAGGAGGATATTGATCAGAGCATCAACAAAAGCTAGGCCCCAAGAGACCCATACCAGCCCAACACAGAGCTGTTTATTCATCACCTGGCCATAGAGCAGAGGGAAGCTGATAGCTATATAGCGGTCATAGGCCATCACAGCCAGCAGACAGGCCTCTGTGCCACCAGTGGTAAATACAAAGAAGGCCTGAGCAAAGCAGCTCTCTACAAAGATGGTTTTGCTTTCAGAAAGTAGATTCTCCAGCATCTTGGGTACTGTAACAGATGAGTGGCACAGGTCAAGGAAGGACAGTTGTTTTAAGAAGAAGTACATGGGTGTGTGCAGGTGAGAATCAGCTGTGATCACCAGAAGCATTAATGAATTCCCAATCAGAGTAAGGATGTAAATCAGAAGGAAAAACACGAAGAGTATGGCCTCAAGGTAGGGGTCAGTAGACAGTCCAAAAAGAATAAACTCACTGATAGCTGTGTAGTTTTTCATTGTCATATAATGTTCTCTCTGCAATAAAAGAAATAAGACCTTTAGCACTCTAGTAGACCCCCAATATGTAGATCTTAGTATCCATAAATATCTTCTCATAACTGCCTCAAAGTCCATGTTCAGATATTTAAAAGCTAGCCTCTGGCCATGATTTTACCATTGTTATTCTACCCCCCCATTATTATTTTTATAGTATTTTTAAGCTAGAGTATGTTCATGGTGCTGAGAGTGATTCCTTTGAGCAAAGTTTCTAATGAGAGAGGAAATTTTCAAGAAACTACTTGAGAAATGGAGAACAGATTATCTATATCAAAAAGATTTACCTAAGAGCAAGAATGCTATTCTACAAAGAAGAGAAAGTCAAGAACGTTAGACTAGGTACAAGAAATGAAGACAGTTCCTTGCTTCAAGTTTTCCATGAGTTTAAATGAGATCTTTGGCTGTGCGTGTAGGTACGAGGAAGGTACCTACATGGTCACAAGAAGTTAAAAAGGCATTCACAGTGATAATATAAATGTATTATCATGGGAATAAAAATCCAGGTGAAGTGTAAGGAACCATTAGAGAACAGAAAGACAATGTGGCATCAAGGAATTAGAGTGCAGAAGCAAGTTGTAGATTTTTCTTATTTTAAATTTTCCTACTTTATTTACTGGTATCATATTATAATTTAATTTTATAATATATGCAGATATTAATAATGAACTTTTTAAAATGTTGGCCTATATCAGAATGCCCAGGAATATTTAGAGTGGGCTTTTGTGGGCAATTCTATATAGACAACAGATAATGAGAGGCTAATCAATATAGGAGGACAATGCTTTAGATAAAAAAACCCTATATCCATCCAAAAACCCACATAAGCAATAGTATATGCATTCACCACTTTTGCAGTAAGCCATACCAGGTGTCAAGGCTGCACATGGATGCATGAACTCTTTTCTTATATTTTATAATTTATACATATTTTTCTACACAAGCTCTAAGAGTTCATGAGTGTCTCAAGATAGCTGTTCACTACCCTTACTTTCTTTCTGTTCTAATTCAAAACTAGTTGTTCTAATGCACCTATGAAGTTAGAGTTCTATTGTTCTATGGAGAGCATAACTAAGGCTCCAGTGATAATGAGGAACAAAATGCAATTACCTGAACTCTCAGTTGTTAGAACACTGTGTTTCAGCACTACTTTCAGATCCGGAGAGCAGTAAAACTTCTTAGTTTATACAGTCAACAATGAGAATAATGCTCTAAGGAAAAAGTAGAAAATCATATTGAAAATTGACATTGTAAGATTTGACACTAGCAATATAAATGATAAATTGTAGACAACACCTGAATATGTATTTCATTATTTAGAGAACCAGGACCGAAGTGACAATTGTGTATATTCTTCCTCTTTGGCTGTTTAGACATAGGGGTTCCTATTGATTATTTTGAGATTGTTCTCATCACACCCCAGCAAAACAATGTAGAAGATAACCCAGGCAAAAATTCACAATAGCCATGAATGAGGCTTGTGCTGTTCAATTTCAGAGCCAACACATGCTCAAAACATCCCTTTCATTTGGCTAACTGCAAATATAGCCATACTGACTACAGAAGTTTTATGACCTGTAGAGAATTTCAATTTTAGATCAAAGTAAACAATGCATTGAAATGGTCAATGTAATAAAAATCAATGCTAGTTACTTGATTTCACAAGTTTCTTCCTTATGGTTATTTAGAAATTCTCAAGATCTTAAAAATAAAATGAAAACTTTCATTTTGACTCTGGCTAGCACCTGTAATATTATCACTGCTTATTTATGCAATCAATACTTCAGATTTTAGAATAATAAGCTTCAGAAAGACATATGAAAAGTTTGTTTTCAGATATTGACACCATAGTGTAGAAAAAATTGGATTCTTTTTCAAAAGAAAAGCTGCTTGAGAACTGCTTAACTGTTTGTTCATTTTGGAATCAAACAAAGGGCACCATGCATAATGAGCTAGTCCATAAGAATTGCTCTCACAATGTGATAGTGCAAAACATAAATGAATGGGTTTGGGGAGAGAGACACACACACACACGGGGGGGGGGAGTTAGTTTTGAAAGACAAATACAGGCTTCTAAACAGTCATTGTTAGTTTGATGTCTTTAAATGTATAAAGAGTTCTTGGCATAAAAAGAAAAATATTAAAGTGAGAGGTACCAAAGGTAAGTTCTAATTTTGGTCAATGGCCTGTGTCCTCTCTATAGAAGACATCCCATATGCTCTGGGGCAGGTTAAGAGAGGTTGTTTTCCTTGGAAATAAACATTATTACCTAAATTAGAATGCAGCAAATCTTCTTTAGATTTACATATAAATCAGTAATCTCTATGGTACAATAAACTGAAAAAGATTTGAACAGTCCTTCATAGAAGTGAAGACTAGCTGTCTATACCACACAGTAACTGAGATCCTCTTTACAAGATTCTCAATTCTAGTGTGTCGCAAGATACCAAATAATTAGGATTCTGCATCACATCCAGAGCACTGTATGGCACTGGAATTTTCCCTAAGATTGTGGCCTACATAGCCAAGCTGCCCTAACATAGTGTGAAAAGTTGCCCCAAGTTCTTTAGAACTGAAACATTATCTTTAGGAAAAAGAATTACTACCCGTTTCAAAGGACTTCAAATCTCATCCATTAAAAGTAGACTCACTTAAAAACAACTGGACCAGTTGCTTTAATGTTCAGGTGTGATGAATGTTCAGCCAGTGATGCTTCAGGCTGGGCCCTGGGATCTTTTATTTGCACTTTTAATGTCTTATTTTCACAGTAAACATAGTCCAACAGAAACAATTAAAATCAAGCACAGAAATGGAAAATACATCTCAAGTTATTGAACTGTAAATCTATTGATAACTTTAAATGGACAAATGTTTTAATTAATTTAATATGTAAATATAGTTTTATAGAATAAGATTTTGAAGTAGACATTTACTAGACAAATGATTGTGCATTTGCTCCACATACAGATCAAAGGGGGAATTCTACAATGCTACGATTTGTGGGTGTGTGCATGTGTGTATGAGTGTGCAAAGTATTCTATTGATTTTCTTTTGTTTTCTGTTATTTTGTTGTCTTTAAAAATAATGGTATGTATTTGCCAGCAATGCACATATTTATACTAGCAATAGCTCCAACTGCCATGAAAGATTTAGATGTTTATCAAGTCAAATATACTATATGTTGCATAGCCTTTACTTCTAGGCTTTATAAATGAATATGAAATCAGCAGCAAAATTTCCATTTGTGAAAAAAAAAAGATTTCCATTTGTGAAAACAAAGCCTGATAAATACACTTCTTGTTGTACAGCATGTATTTCTTAAAGATTTTGCATAACTTATATACAGTACTGACAACTCATAAAATTAAATTAAAACAAATCCAAAGCTTCTCTGATCCAAATTTGTGAGATTTTTTTAATTGCCAAAAAACAAATCTTAAGAATTCAGGATATAGGGCAGATTTTTACTCCATGAAGGTTAAAGATCTTTACTTTATGTTCTTACCTACTCAAATGGTAATCTCAGCTTCCTCAAACTTTTCAGAACCTGATGAAATGCAGGCTGTATGCCAAAGGGCAAGGAGAATCAACAGAGGTGTAGTAGAACTCCTTGGAGACACATGTATGTGGCCCTGTTCCACATCTGCTTTCCTCCAGCTATGCAAGTTTTGAAAAACTATTTCTTCTTTTAATTTTAAATTTCCCATCTTCGTTGTGGGGATAACAGGGCCCAATGTGTAATGTTGTGAGAATTTAATTGGATAATTTACATGAAATAAGAGCCTTACAAATTCATTTTTCAATTTTTTTTTTAGATTATCAATACCCCCAAAAAAGAGGAAGAGAGGCACATCTGAGAGGAGGTCACATTGCTGGAGAGCTCCAGAATACAAAGGGATTAGAAATGAGAGAATTTGAAGTAAAATGTTTTTTAAAATTATGAAGAGCTGGGCATGGTCACACACACCTATAATCCCAGAACTCAGAAGGCTGAGGTAGGAAGACCACTTTAAGTTTGAGGCCAGCCAGGGCCTGTCTCAAAAAAAAAAAAATTATGATGAAGGGAAGAGTGGAGAAAATAGCCCAAAAAGCTGGTCAAAAGAAACAAGACAGTTAAGGAAGGTCACAGGGTACCTTTGGCTGATATCACAGAGCTCAGCATCCAGCTGTGAACGTATCTTAGCTCAAAGAATTCCCAGCTAGTGAAGTTGTACTGCAACATCTCAGCTCTGAGAAATGTACACTCTTCAATCTAGAAAGGTGGCTGAGAACAAGTAAGTATGTTTACCCAAGGCTCCAAAAGGTACTGTAGTCAAATCTTCAAAATATTTCTTTATTATTTGCTTGAGAAACATCTTGAAACATTCATTGTTTTTTGTAATTTCTTTCATATTTCTCAATATTGAACACATAATCACTTGGTCACTTAAATTCCTCAAAGACTAATAGTATGCTATTAGTGTTATCTGAAGAAAGGATCCTCCAGTGAATCCAGTCAGAGGAAGATAGCTGGATGCACAGAGCCAGTAGGTTGGTGGACTCAGCCAAGGAGCCTAAGAAGCATCTGACTCTATGCCAGGCAGTCCCGGGATTATGTAAGAAGCTTGAATTTGGGGTCACTAACTAAACAGTATTTTTTCCTAGAGCAACAGGAGACTTTATTATGTATCACCTTTGGAAATTTTACCTTGAACCAATCACCTGGAACTATTGAAAGAGAAATTCTGCTCTGCTAATGAGAGTTCCCCTGGAATATAGTGAGAAAGCAATTTAGTCCCAAGGTATGAAGACAAAATTTTCCCCAAATACAAAGGAGATGAATCCTCTAGGGTTTATTATGGAAGTTGAGTAGTGTTTATCTTCTGCTCATCCTTCCAAGTGTGTACAGTATGTTTATAAATACAACTGGAGTGACTATCTAGAAAGCCAAATGAGTAAAAAGATAAAAACTATGCTTTTTATTAGTATTTTATTATACAAGAAATTATAAAACTGTCTCATTACATCACTAGACACCACACTTTACCCAAATGTAATGACTTAAAAATCATGTTCAGAGACATTTTTTATGTGTATGTAAAATGCTCTTGATGCTCCAGTTTGTTTAGCCATTTAATTGCACACTTGGAGAATTTTTCATGATTATGTGCAACATTTAGCTTATTTGTTTTTATGACTACATGAATTATAACATAGACTTATCATATTATTTAACTATTCTCCTATTGATGATTATTAAATCTTATTATACAATCTTAAAATTTTTTACTATTCTGGGAATTTTTGCACCTGTATCCTGCATATGTACACTACATATTTTTTAGTGTAGAGACTTATATTGCAATTATTACATAAGAACAAAGATAATCTGGTTTGGTAATTCATGAATTTCACTCCTCGATTATATCAACATTCTGTCAGTTTGATTCATCTTGTTGTCAAGTATCTATATCAACTCCACAAGACTCCTACTCAATGTTAATTTCATGTGACATAAAAATATAAAGAAAGGTGTAGAACAAATAAGCTCAGAACCTGCATGTAAGTCATTCAGCCTCTCAAAGGAGATTATCTCATCTCTGGTCATATTATTTTTTATTTTAAAGAGAATAAAACTAAGCAAAATAAAATGGAATAGATCCAATCAAAACAAGTCAGTGTAATTGACACAGGACTTCAAAATGATTGGAAATTAACAATGGTTGCCATAATGTCTCTTGTTGTCTTCAAAATAGCTACAGATACCTTCAGATATAGTAAAAATCAAACATAACAGAACAGAATAGAATCAATAAAAACAAAACAATGAATGTAATAAAGAACTTCAAAACAGGATAATAGTAAATCCAAAATGACTACCATAATATATCTTATTATCTTTCAAATAGCTGCCCATGGTATTGAATATAATAAAATCAAACAAAACAAAGCAGAATAAAACCCAACCCAACAAAACAATGAAAATGATACAGGACTTCAAAACAAGATAATAGGAAATTAACAATGGCTATGCCCTTCAGAAGGAAATCTGCCACAGATACTACATTGCGTACTGTTATCCTCTGAGTAGATGATCAGACTACTGGCTTCAGACCTGCAAAGTCAGTGAAACACTAAATACTGCAAACATTAAGTTGTATTTTACCTCAACAGCTATCATCACAGCCTGTGTTTCTCTGGATCAGCTGGTCACTTACAGTGGTGGTGGTGGGGGGAGTTGGCTCTTCATGTTTCCCAGCCCACATGGCAGAAGGGGCTGGCATCTGGTTCTCCCCCTCAGCAGCCCAGGCATGGCACCAATCACAGGAAAGGCTTGTTTCTTGGTGACTTCTTGTTCTCTTCCCCCACAGCCCATGAATGGTGCTGACTCATGGGAAAAGGCTGGCATCCAGCTGTCCCCTCAGTGGCCTGTGTATGACACTGATTTGCAGGGATCTCTGGTCATACTGTGATTCTCTGGGGGAGAAGAAAAATGTACTTCTACAAATGTAGCAGAAATATGCACTCCAAAGACAGTATATTTTAACCAATGTATCAACAGGAAAAATGAGTCAGAATAAAAATGTTTGTATTCTTGTCATAGTCGTCCTCACCACTAGTGTTGACAGAGGACTTTCCTACTTTTTTCTTTGACTTGTCAAGAAGCAAAGTGTCTTGGGTATGTTGTGATCTGGCCAGTTAGATGTTTTCCCTTGAACACAAATTGGGGCCATGAGTAACTCAAAGCAATGATAGTGTTCTGGGTTTTTGCCTGCATTACTGAAGGACCAAACATTATGTTAAACATGTAAAAACTAGCCCCACGTCTATACCAAATTACTTAAACTCTAAAATGAACTTTACAAAGAGAACTCACTATTTGTGGACTACCGAAGTAGAATATCCCTTTTGTTGGTCTGCCATTAGAATGCTGAAGCATCCTGAACATTTCTCCTAAAAAATGCTTCACACTCATTACTCTGGCTTTTAGTGATTTTTTTCATTGGGACCACAGTTGTCTCTATCTCAGGCAAATTTGATTAACTCTCTTGCAAGAACTCTCTTGAACTCTCTTGATACTACTTTGAGGATTACTTCAGGCATAGATTTGGCTGGATAGAACACATAATTTTTTTCTCTGTATCTTTGTAATCAAAGTACTCCTTCAACTTGAAGGATATTTTTGCTGGAAACAAAATTATTTGTGACCTTCTTAATCTTTCAGATTTTTGAACATACAATTCCATTGCCTTAGTGCTGCCTTTGGATGAGAAATAGACTGTCAATATTATTGAAGTTGACTTTATTTTCAAGATTCTCTGTTTGTTTTTTGCTTCTCATAATTTGATTTCACTATGTTTAGATTTTGGTCAATTTGACTTTATATTATTTAGAATTGCTGAGATTCTTAGTTGTGAAAATAAATATTGTTCTTTAGATTTTGTAAATTTCTGTCCATTATCTCTTCAAATATTCTTATCTTTTTTATCTCACCTCTCTTCCTCTTTCCATGGTTTCTATGAAAATATGCTCAATGCCCCAGAGTCCCTTCAGCCCTAGTAATGTTTCTTTATTCTTTTTGTTTATATTTCCTATGTTGAATAATGACTTCAAATAGTCTATCTTTATGCTTTATTATTCTATTTACAGCCCACACAAATTTGCTGCTGAGCCACTCTACTGAATTTTTTCTTTAGCTAGTGCACTTTTCATTTCCAGCATTACCATTTGGATCTTCTTTATAATTTCTATTATTTTGCTATTGCCTAATGAATTTTTATACATCCTTTTAGCTCTTTATTTCATTTATTTCTTCAAATATATTTTAAAATAATTTATTTAAATTCTTTTTTAAAAGTCCATGTTACTTCAGGGATTAACTTCTTTTATTCTTGGGCATAAATTACACTTTATCATTTTTTTTCATGTCTTAAAATTTTTTTCTTAGAAAAAAACATTTTAAATAATATGAGAAGATTGGAATTATGATGCTTCTTTTCTCCATGAATTTGTTGGTGCTACTATTTCTACTTGTTTTGTGACTTTATTGAACTGTTTTGCAGATTTATTGAGTTATTACTAAAAATTGTTAATTATATTTAAGATGTATGTGTAATATTTTGATATGCATAAGATTATGAAATTAATACTATGATTTAGATTATTATATCACATCATCTGGTTACCATTTTTGTGTATGTGAGGACAATGATTTAGATTTCCTCTCTTCATAGCCAATTTCTAACACTAATAACATAATTAACTTTAGTCAGTAAACTATAGATTATTGAAGTGAATTCATGAACAGTATAGGAATCCAAGCAGCCAAATCAATGATTTTGGAATTTAATTAGCTGAGCTCAGCAATCACTCATGTGGACCTTTGTTTCAGAGTCTCAAGGAGTGGCCCTGAACTGGAAAGTTACAAAGGTTATAAAACAGAGAACCACGAAAAGACATCCTGTTGGAAACAATTTAGCTAGACTCTTACATTAATTTTTAATTGACACCTGTATCCTGCTTCTTTTGTTGAGCAGGTTAATTTTTCTCTTGTGAATGCAGCTCATTCTGCTTTTCTCATGGGACTTGTACTCTAGGTAATTTTCCGTTTTCCTGGGTCAAATTCAGGGCACTAGTTAAATGCAGGGCTCAAGATGGCATCAGTTATGCCAAGCTACAACATTCCCCACTGGTTTTAGTACATGAATCAAATCTTTGATTCCTGGTCACCTTTGTAAAAGGCATTTTCCTCATCTACATTTCAAAAATCCTAATATTGGTAATGTATAACCATTAATGTAATAGATTAGACTCAGCTTTGGATATAATGCATTAAACAGTTTATCATCCAGGGGCCAATAGTAATGACCAGCAGGAGGAAAACCAGGGGTCTTACCAGGGCCAAGAGTAGGGTGGTCAGCCATGGGGTGGTGAAGAACAAATTTTCATATCAATTCTGTTGACAATGTCTCTCATTTTCCCTATCAGCTGAGCTGACTAAGACTGTACTTAATAACTCCTGAATGGTTGGTGTAAAAACAACAAGATTCACCAAGGGGTAGGCATAGACATCCCTGTTTTAAGACTAAGAGGTTTAGACCTTGACAGTTCTGAAGGAGCATCTGAGCCAGGGAGTTTAGAGACTCCTCTAAGTGATGAACACTTGTGCCAAGTGTGCCAAGATCACAGTCTATTTCTTTTCTTAGTATCTGGTAATTTTGTTCTCCCACTATGAGGGCTTGAGTAAGGCCTATCAGTTCTGCCCACTGAGATGAAGTTCCTGACCCTAAAGTTCTGCCCACATTACCTCAGTTTTGGTGGTCACTGTAGCTCCTGCCACTCAAGTACTTTGGTGGAGGTAGCTGCTACCATCTGTGAAAAGGATGGCTTCAGGCTAGGCAAGTGGGACATCAGTCAGCTCTGCTCTCAGGCTTGACATTGAGTCAATAATGTCCATACAATTATGTATCAGCATTGAGGCATCATCATCTGGCAATAGAGTCACTGGATTGAGGGTAGAGGTAGACAGGAACTCGATGCGGTCAGTATCTGGTAGAAGGGCTTGGTACTGGACAATAAGCCATCTATCAGGAGGCAACTGCAGTAGTGTTGCCACAGCATGTGGGGCCACTCTCTGGAGTCTCTGGCCAAAAGTCAACTTAGAGGCTTCCTTGGTTGCAGTGGCTGCAATTATCCATAGGCAATTTGGCCACCCTGCAGCCATGGGGTCTAATCGCCGGGAAAGAGAGGAAATGGACCTCTTACAGGGTATTAGGTACCAGGTTAAGATCCCTTTTGTGACCCCATGACTCTAATCCACATGAAATTGGAAAGGTTTGGCTAACTCAGGGAGGGCAAGTACTGCAGCATTTACAGAAGCCTATTTTAAATCATTCAAACTTTGTTCTTCTAATTCAGTCCAGGTTAAAATTCCAGATGGATCCCCTCCAGTAGAGGTGTAGAGTGGTTGAGCCATGTTGACAAAACTCAGAATCCATAATCAGCAGTAGCCCAAAGTTCCTAGAAC
Organism: Dolichotis patagonum; assembly: GCA_004027295.1. Classification (NCBI taxonomy): domain Eukaryota; kingdom Metazoa; phylum Chordata; class Mammalia; order Rodentia; family Caviidae; genus Dolichotis; species Dolichotis patagonum. The sequence goes on along the minus strand of PVJX010033732.1, from coordinate 2,939 downwards.
TTTTTTAGCTTGGCACATAGTCTTTGGGGAAGGGATTTTTAAGATGTTCAAGTCCCATGGATCTTCTCAGTTGTTGAAGACCTTTTGGGCTATCTCCACTAACTCTGAGAGTGCCTTACCTTCAAATTCTTCTAGCCTTTGCTAATATCTGGGGCCAACTGAAAGACAAACGTGATATATAAGGCAAGTTTGTCCTCCAATGCCTCTGGATCAATAGGTTTACAAATACGATATGCCTCTAGGAGGCACTCCAATAATGCAGACGGAGCCTTGTCAGGACCCTAACTTACCTCTGCTTAGACAGATTAGTTGGCTTCCAAGCAGCTGTTTTGAAAAGCACCCAAAGGAGTCTGGCAAAAACATAGGAGAGCCTCCTTACCTTGGATAGGCTGAGTGAGGGGAAACATGAGGTCCTAATGGGGCCAGATCCCATCTGTCACTATCCAGTCCTGAGACCAGTTTGCGTACTAGGGTACAGATGCGTTCTCTTTCCTCAGAAGTGAAGAGATTCTGGAGAAGCTGTTGGTGGGCTCTTCATGGGGAGGGAGTTGGGAGAGGGTCCTGTGGCAGAAGCCCAGAAAAGGAATGCTGCAGGTGGTGGGCATATGCCCATCAGGGAAGCTGCACTGCTGCTTGTGCTCCTGGCCCCAGAGAGCTGAAGGCCGCTGTTGCCCCCACCTTGTGGCATGGACTGCACCTCTGGCTCTGGCTCCTCTCGGGCTGCAGGGGCTGCCTCCACCTCATTGTCATGCTGCTGCTACTGGGCCAGGAGTTGCTGGGCAGGAAACAGTTAAGGTGCCTGGCTTGGGCTGACTCAGTAAGCAGGAAGGAGGAAGGGGGCACCAAGCTGTTCTCTGCAGTGGGAGCCCAGAGATGTCCAGGCCTCAGGTTTCAGGATGTGGGAGCCCATGGCATTGGGTGTCAAGGCCTGCAGGTTGGAGTGAGTGCCCCTTCTCACTAGAGGATCCCCACCAGGTGGGGCACCCAGGGCAGCACCATTGTTTTTCAAAGAATTGGGGCAAACCTGCTGACACAAAGAGAGGTTTAAGACCCCGAAAATGGTAGTGTGCCATGGGAAGAGGCTCTCCAGTGAAATTCCTGAAAATAATTAAGAATACATTGCAGGGCTGATAGAGAAGCAGAAGCAGACTGACCCAATCACACAAATAACAGATAAATAACAGACACTAAACCAGTGACAAACAAGATTAACAAAACAATAACAGAGACTAACAGGCTGACACCAAGAACTAGTTGGACCGTATGGTCAACAAGTCCCACCCAATGTCTTGGTCTGGGGATGAGTCATGGAAACTGTAGTGTTGCATCCAATGTCTCCAAAGACTCCCAAGGGGCATCCCAACAAAAACTAAAACAATCTTACTGGTAAGGATCTGGACTGCTCGCTCTGAGTTAGTGTCCAGGGTTTTGGTTGTAGTTTCTCTTTGAAACAAAGATTCCTCAGGGGCAAGGGACATCTCTCAGTAGTCCCCCTAAGGAATAATTTGCCTCAAAGAGAAGCTTGGATCCCATAAGTCCCTAAATAAGGATACATCCTAGATGATCCCCCAATGAAGTGGGTTCATTATCAATATAGGAATCCAAGCAGATAATTTTAATTAGCTGAAATCAGCAACCACTCATGTGGACCCCTGTTTTAGAGTCTCAATGAGTGGCCCTGGACTGGAAAGTTACAAACCTATTAAAACAGCTTTAGGACATCCTGTTGGAAACAATTTAGCTAGAATCTTACATTAATTTTTGGTTGAAACCTTTATCCTATTGCTTTTTATTTTTTTCTATTTAAAGAAAGAAAAAAGAAAAATTGAAAAGAAGAGTAGAATAATACAGAACTCAACAAAAAAACTAAGGAATTGATAGTTTACACATTACATATTGTCATCTTAGAAATAGTTGTTCAAGTTGCAAAATCAAAGCATTAAAAGTGGACAGACACTTGAACATTGACAGTGCAAACCATTCTGTTCAGTGATCCAACAAAAATTTAGAATATGGTCATCTATCTTACACATTTATACATACAGTTATATCCTTTAAAACACTTTCCTTTAACATTTTGGGTCTTATTACTTTTTCAGGTTTTATTATTTTTTACACTAGAAGGACAATATGGTATTTACTAATGTGAGTCTTATTTATTTCACTTACGAGACTAGTCTCCAGTTGTCCCCAATTACCTATAAAGGCCTCAAGATCATCATTTTTATAGCTTGAGTAATGTTCCATTGTATAAAAATACCACATCTTTTTCATCCACTGTGCAGTTGATGGGCATTTTGGTTGTTTCCAAGATTTAGCTATTACAAGTTGTGTTGCTGTGGACATGGGTGCACATCTATTACTGCGACATGACCTTTTCAACTTTTCTGGGAAAATATACAGGAGGAAAATAGCTGGATTGAATGGAACTTCTAATCCTTGTTGAAGAATCTCCATACTGATTTCCAGAGTGGCTGCACCAGTCTATACCTCCACCAACAGTGGAGAAGTGTTCCTTTTTGCCCACAGCCTCTCCAACATTTATTATCAGTGGATTTCTAGATGACAGCCATTGTTTCTAGAGTGAGATGAAATCTCAATGCTGTTTTTTTTTATCCCATAAAGCATTTTTTTTTATTTGAAAGAGAATAAAACAAAAGGGGGCAGTACAGAGCAGATCAGAACAGGACAACATAGGCAACACAGTACTTTACATTAAGTCAACTGGACATCAACAGTAGCTAACACCATATCTCTTACTCTGCTATAGTTGAGCATAGTTTCACATACAATAACATGAAACATAACACAATAGTATAAAGCCATGCATAGAGTGAAAGAATTACAGGGCTTTCTGAACCGAATAACAGAAAATGATCAATGGGTACTATAATATCTCATTTTGATAAAAAAGAAAAAAATTTGTTTGAACTATCATA
>PVJX010033731.1:0-19450 GCA_004027295.1 Dolichotis patagonum | reverse complement strand
CTTTCACTATATGCATGGCTTTATACTATTGTGTTATGTTTGATATTATTGTAATTGAAACTATGCTCAACTATAGCAGAGTAAGAGATATGGTGTTAGCTACTGTTGATGTCCAGTTGACTTAATGTAAAGCACTGTGTTGCCTATGTTGTCCTGTTCTGATCTGCTCTGTACTGCCCCCTTTTGTTTTATTCTCTTTTAAATAAAAAAAAAAAGATTTATACAATGAACATGCAGTATAGTTTGTTTTAGAACATGGGTCATTTGTAGAAAAATTGATGAACTTTAAGACCATAATGTTAAGTGAAATAAAATCAGACACACAAGCTTAAATATCACATGATTTTTCTTTTTTCTTTTTTTTTATTTTGAAGGTAGTAGAAATATAACAGAACAAGACAGAACAAAGCCAATTGAGACAATGTGGTGAAATTGGTACAGAACTTCAGAGGAGGTTACCGGGATACAGTAATAGGTACCATAGTATATCTCATTATCTTCACAATAGTTGCCTAGCCAGTTAGGTATAGCAAAACCAAGCCAAAGACAGAATATTATAAAACCAATTGAAAGAGAATATTGAATAGTGTAAAGCAATTAATCATAATGAAACAAAACAGTGAAAACATTTGCTTTCAAACAGAAGACAGAAGAAGATCTGCCATATTTGCTATATTGCATACAGTCATCCTCCCAACAGATGCTCAGACCTCTGTCCCCAGTTGCTAACCGGGGGAGGGGAGTGTGTCTGGATGTCTGATTCCAAGCCCTTGCACCAGTAGGCTCACAAGAGATGCTACTGATTCTCCTCCTGGCTCACACTGGAGGAAGACACTTACCAAGAGGGCGGGCGAATTGCTTTTTTGTGTAGCTGCCTGGGTTCCACCATGGCTGTGGTCGAATCTCTGGGGCCGCTGACTGGTTCTCCTCCTGGCTCACGCCCGAGGAAGGTGATTACTACATGATTTTTCTTATGTGAGAAACACAAATTATAAATAAAGAACAAAATAAAAGACCGGCAACAGGAAGTAAGGAGACAGATGTTTCTCAGATGTGAGAGAGATCAAGAGATGAGGCAGGAGGGAGGGCAGGGCTGAAAGAAAAGGGCTGAGGGAAGGAATGAAGATGTGTTGTGTACACGCACCAACTCTACTCAAGAAATGCTGTCAAAATTATTCATCACAAACAGGTATTTATCAGAGGTATTTAAAAAAGGTATTTATCAGAACAATTCTTCTTGTCGTCTTAACATAATAATTTAAATAAATCATTTGCTAAGAAAGATGATTACATTTTGTGTAGCATGTAAGTTTCTCTCCATATTTTACAAAATGTAAAAGAATTTTTGATCTTTAAAATCTGTCATTACCCATTTCTATATTGTGGTAGTTTACTGTTGGGTCAGTTTGTAAGAAATGCCCAGCTGGTTGGCCTGGCATAATTTTGGGCGTGACTGAATGGATTGACCACAGGTGGAAGACCCACACTGGGTGTGAGTGGCACCAACCAATAGGCTCATAGCCTGGAGGGAATAAAAAGGGGAAAGAAGGAGGAGGGCTCGCCTCCGTCTCTTCAGAAGAGCTCCAGTGCTCACCTTAGCCTTCGATATTGTCTCCTGGCAACCAGTGCAACTCTTCAGCCTTCCATAGCAGACCCTTCGACTTCCTGATATAGACATGCCTGTGGGCCCCAGGCCTTTGAATTTTGGTTTGAGCCCTTTAAGCTTTTCCACACCTGACTCTGCAGGCAGCCATTGTAAGCCTTCCTTGTAAAGCTAAATATCAATATAGCTTCACTTTGTGAATATAAGTATATAATCTTATAAATCTTATATATAAATATATATTTTATTAAATCTTATAAATCTAAATATACCTTGTAAATGTAAATATATCTTATAAATCTTATATAAATATACATCTTTTATTAAATCTTGTAAATCTAAATCTAAATAGATTCATTTTGTAAATAAATGTATGTATCTTATATTAGATCTGTTTCTCTAGTGAGCAATGACTGATACATGTCTATCACACTAAATTACAGAATGTAGACTGTACTGCCTTTGCAAAATAGTGCTGTATCGCATAGCCACTGATAAAGATAATTTTGAATTGCTGCTGGATCAGATATTCAAATAATTTAACTTTTTGACCTACATAATTGTGAGTGTACACACACCCAGCACTCACATATTTATATGTGTAAAACTTTTAAGCTCACATTTTCATTGATTCTAACCAAAAGCATAAAACCTTGCACATTTTAGTTTGAACTAAGACTGTGAATTCCTCAATTTTGTACTTAAACAGTGACTCCTCTCAATTTTCTCCTCCAACTCAATCTTCTTTCTTCAGGAAGATGAATAAATTTAGGAGAAATAAGGGCAGACAGAAGAGTTAATCATTATTACAGAGCTAGGCAGGATCATTTAGAGGATGCGTTATTCCTAAATCAGATTCCTAACCCTAGAATCAACATACACCGGGTGAGGTGGTGCATGCCTGTAATTCCAGCATTAGGGAGACTGAGGCAGGAGGATCACCACAAGTGGGCGCCTGGCCTCAACTACATTGTGTGTTGAAGGCCAGTCTGAACTGCAGAGTGAGACTTTCTCTCAAAAAATTAAAAAAAAAGTCTTCACTGTTTTGCTTATATTTAAATAACTCCTGATCTAAACTGGGTAAGAGTAGTGTGACGAGTAGTGTGATGGCCAGAACCGCCATGTTACCTCCAGGTACTTCATGGAGCCTTCTCAGAGCAGCACGCTCCTGGCCCTGGTGGACTCTTCTCCTGCAGCAACGTCAGGGACAGAGACTGGAAAACGCTGAAGGGAGCCGGGAGAGAAAACCCATACAGCCCTGGACCTTCAGCTTCGTGCTCATGACTGCAAACACCACAGCCTGGTTTTCATCTTTAGAAGGTCACTTCCCCCGTTTCTCCTGCACACTTCATCTTTCTTTCCTTGGACAAGATACGTAAATGGAAAAGAAAAGGGTCGGCAAATCGGAATCCTGTCATAACTGTGCGATGTCAAATACGTCATTAGATTTTCAAAGGGAGCAATCGGAGGGGGCGGAGCTCCTGATCACTATTACAGGCTGTCCTCCCAGCTCTGACTCAATAAGCAGGGCTGGCCCGGAGGGCACCGGACAGCTTGTCCTCCGCCCTGAGCTACCCTGGGTGAAGGACATGGGACGAGAACGGCCAAAGAGGGGGTCTTGAAATCCTTCCTGCTGCCTGTGACACCCTCTGACATCTTTTTTATGGATTGTTTTCATCTTTCAAGTTTATTAACTGATGCAGAAGGGAGAAATTTTGCCTCAACATGTTCCTTTTAAAAGTCTGATGGCCTATTTGCTATCACACATATATCACTGGGGCTTTCATGTAACAAAATGAGGTTTTTAGAGATACCGTTGCAAAAGATAAGTCATTGAAGGAAAGGGAGAAAGTGAAACCAGATTAATTCTTTATGCCTGCTTCGAATCTTACGCTTTTTATTCGCTGGCATCTTATTATAAAATGGGAAGACCCAACGCTCTGACTAAGCTCTCACAGCTTGTCTTGTGCCTAGATTCTAGCATAACATTTCTATTCTGTTTTAGATACATACAGAGATTTCTCTCAGGTGTTGGAATGTATTATTATCTTCCAGGGCAATAAATCAAGGAGGCTGACTGAAAGTTCTAAATACCTAGGTTTTTTTAATTTTAAAGAGAATAAAACAAAAGAGGGCAGAACAGAGCAGATCAGAACAGGACAACATAGGCAACACAGTACTTTACATTAAGACAACCTCACATTAACAGTAGCTATCACAATAGCTCTTTCTCTGCTATAGTTGAGCATAGTTTCAAATACAATAATATCAAACATAACAAAATAGTATAAAACCATTCAAAGAATAAAAGAATTACAGGGCATTCTGAACTGAGTAACAGAGAATGATCGATGGGTACTATAATATCTCATTTTCAATAAAAAATTTTGTTTATACTATCACACATATTAAAATCCCAATAAGACACAACATGATAGAACCAATGGTAATAAAAGAATAGAAGCATGGTAGGACTTCTAAGCAAGACGATGTTAAAGCAGCAATAGCCGTCGTAATGTTTTGTTTACTTCAAAACAGCTGTTAATACCATCATGTATAATAAAGTCAAACAAAACAGAATAAAACCATTCCAACTGATGAATGAAAACATTGAAAGGCTTCAAAGCTATGAAATGGGGAATCATGATTATCATAAAATCTTATATACTCTTATCAACTCTCATACTAGGGATACTATATGGTATTTACATGTGAGTCTGGTTTATTTTGCTTATGAGTATGGTCTCAAGTTGTGTCCATTTATTTATAGATACCTCAATGTGATCATTCTTTATAGCTGAGTAGTACTCCATTATATAAAATTGCCACAACTTTTTTATCCAATACCTAGGTTGTTGAGCTAGTAACATGCATATCCAGTGCATCATAAATCATACACACCACAGCAGGTAAGAGGCTGGGAATGATAGGCTATTGTCCTCTTTGTTCACTTTTTTTTTTAGTTTTAATCAGGGTAATTTTGCAGGGGGGAGAATATGAAGAGGAAAATATATTGGAGAGAAAAATGAGAGAGAAAGCTTTGTATTAGGGCTCTTCCTGTGGTCAGTCATCCTGACATCTTTTTATATGTGCATGTTTTATAATTCCATTAGCTGATACGTGTTGAAAAAATTCCCCCTCTGAATACTCCCTTTAAAAATCTAATGGCATATTGGATATCATACATTTATGAAACGATTCCAATTTTTTTATTCATAGGACTGGAAGGAGATATTTGAGGATTAGCTCTTTGTATCCAAATAGTAGGACTATACTAAGGATTTGGCTTTAACCTATCAAGAAGAAGAAAACTTACAACTACTCTGAATAAAACCCCTTTGATGTCTCTTTTTGGTATATCTTTTAGTTTTCCAGCCTAATTGGTCTATCAATCTATGTAAAGCTCTTTGTAATTCAGATTCTCAGGCTGTTTCTGCACACACCTGTTTGTCTTCTTAGAGGAGATCCGGAAGCCGTGTGTTGAGGTGGCATTCCCTGAGCTTCCAATGTGGGGTGTGTGTGAAGTGATGGAGGGTATTTAGGTGGGCACATTCTTCCTTGGACAGTGGTCAGAACTTTGAAACATCTAGAAATAGAATGAGGGAATAGTTACTCCTAATAAAATATAAGTACTTTATAATAGAATGAAAACAATTTATGGCTTGATACCACCTCTTCTATTGCTGCTGAAACTCTGGTGTTTTGGCTGCTTGTCCTGCTTTTGATTTCTTACCGTGTGAGTGTTTTAGGCAGGATTTGCAAGGGAATATATTTACTATGGGGCACAAATTTACAGCGGTATCTTATAATTTTTACCCAAAAAATCAGATGCAGAAGAGTGTAAGCAATCTGTCCATGTGCTGGAGACCTGAATAACCTGGCCAGGGCCTGGATCCCATAGCCGTGTCCTGCTTGAGTTGAGCTGAAAGCCTAAGACCCATGGCAGGGTCACCAAGGCATCTAGTTGGAGGCCTAAAGCCCATGGCAACATCTCCTGCAAATCTGTATTGAGGATATGCACCTGGAAGGCTCAAAGGTCAGTGGTGGAAGCTAAAAAGTTTGGGAGGGTAAGGTGAAAGATTTATGCCAGCTGGCTAAGGGTTCTTCACTGGAGCCAGGAAATGATGTTCAAAGTGGAAACAAGAGCTCCCCTGATGGGAACAGCAGCCATCCTGGCGTCAGCGAGGACCTGAGCTTCTCTGAGGACAAGAACAGCCAAGTTCATATCAGGAAAACTATCCATGAAAAAGCTTCCTGGAAATCAGCAGCACGCAGTCTTCCGCTTTAGTTCTCCTATATGCCATTCTGACAGCAGTCCTCAGGCAGGCCTTCCCTGCCCAGAACCTTGCTGACTAAGTTCAGCTGGGTGGGCTCACTTAAACTGACCACTAGTTAATCCACCATAATCCACCTCCAGGCAACTTGATAAACAGACACATTTAAAAAATTATAGCCTCAGTGGCAAATCTGTAAAATGTTAACATGTCTTGATTTATTCAGATTTACATTAACATAATAGTTATATGCATACAATTTTTATTACACTCATTTCTGCACCAGAAACATATTCAAAGGGTTCTCAAAATTCAAATTTAAAACCACAATGCTGTGACTAAATAACCTGATTACAAAGAGGTGTATAAAACTGCAAAACAACTTTATCTAAAAACCTTAGAAAGTGTATTCAATACTAAACAATGTTTAAAATACCAAAAAAAGAAAAAATCACCCCACAAATAAAAAAATTAATAATTTGTTTACAAAATGCAATAATATATCACTATAGTTCATCCACATTAAAAATATAGCTTCCAGGGTTGGGGATATAGCTCAGCAGCACAAGTACCTGCATGGCAAACACAATGTCCTGAGTTTGATTCCTGGTACAAAAAAAAGTATGACTTCAAGTTTTAAAACTCCTTTGGTTACCATTTTTGTACATGATTTATCAGTGCTTAAAAACAAATATGATATACATCAACACCATATTACTACATTGAAATCTTAATAGGAGAAAGCTATTATAATCGCAATCCTCACTTCCCATTAATCATAACAACAGGGCATGACAACACTAAGAGATGTCCCAAGGGATCCTATGCACTCCAAATACACTGTTTCCTTTTGATAAAATGCCTCAGGTCATCTTCCCATTGTTCTGTTCCTTCTCAGCCATATTCTCCTCTGTGTCATTCTTGTGATCCATGCTCCATTGGAGCTTTGCCTCTGGCTAAATGTTTCAAAATGTCCCGCTAGTTCTCCTCTGTTAATTTCTAACACAGACCCAGACAGAAGTCCTCAACAGTAACCATGCCACAATCCCAACACTAGATTGCACTGAAAGTTTTCAGGCAATATTTCTAAATACCAGCAAAATGTAGACCAACTTTCTGCCAAAGCACAACATACATTACCTGGGCTCTAGCAGCCAATAAAGTCCTTCAAAACAGAAGCCTCCTGAGCTTCATCTTAATGGGTGGCATTTCCATCAGTTCTCTGGTTTTCCAGGCTCTGACCAGAGTTCCCATATAATTTAGAGCATTCCAGGGCTGCCTTTTTGGACGGTCTCTCAAAACCTTGCCAAATTAGTTTTCAAGGCTTTTAAGACATATGGTCAGGCAACATGATAGTAATGACCCCAGTTCTGGTACCAATTTTGTTGCAGTCAAGATTTATAAGAGAAAGCCCAGGAGACAGTTCTGAAGGTTAGAGTCTGTGCCAAGAGTGAGAAGATGTCACCCAGGGGAAGGTAAAGACTGGAGCTCTGCTGAAGAAAAGGGCAGCCTATGCTTTTCTGAGGGTAGGGGGTGGGCAGAAGGTGAGATGCTGTTTGGAATCTCTTGCAGGTCCCCATAGGTGAATTGCTGTGCAGTCCTCCAGGACTCTGGAGTAAGGCTCTTCCAAGGGAAATCAGCATGCAATCCTCCCCTCCTAGTCTCCTTTTATTCCTGTCCTGACAACAGTCCTCAGGTGGATCTTTCCAAGCTTGGAACCATGGTGACTCAGTTCAGGTGGGCATTTTCACTTCAGATTAATCCACCACAGTGAGACATCTTGTCATCCTTATTGTTTGAGTCAGTGGAATCCTATCTTTTTTGCTTAGAAACAAAAATCAATTGTGATTAACTTAACCAGAAAGGAAACTCACATGACTTTTTCCCTAGAGTTCCAGAATTATTGGGAGTCTGAGGGATCAATCTGGAGACTCAAGGAAGGTGTGAGTGACCCCGAAGGACCTGGCAGTGGTCTTTGGGGGTGTCCTACAATTGCCTAGGACACTGAATGCAAGAGAGTCACTACTGGGGGCAGTGGTTACTCTTTGCTTTGCTCCCTACTCCTGGCTGGAGACAAAGATGGAGAAAATTCTCCAAGCAGATTTCATAGACTGCTTTGATCTTTCATAGCACACTAAAGAGTTTCTGCTTCCTGCAGTTTCATTTTACACGGTGATGCTGATGAGGCAGCATAAATATCACCTGCACAATTGATTATTCACACTGACTGGCAAAAAGTTAGGAAACAAAGGAAAAGGTCACCAGTACCAAGAAGCTAACTTTTAATATTCCTTATGATATCATTCAAAAATGTAACATCTATCTTGTTTTAAGATCTGTATTAAAGTGGGTTTTACAAATTCTATTAATATTCTGATCAAATGATTACTCCCAAAGAAAATGAATATTTAATTGGATGTAGTGTTTTTATTTCATTGTTTCATATACTCTGGGGCAGTGTTGATATCCTAGACTAGGAACCGTTTTATATAATACTTAAAAATCTATGATTGCTTTTTCTTTTGTTTTTTTCTTCTTTGCCTCTTCTTTCTTTGCTGTTTGTTCATTATGTGTGAATAAACCAATCAGTTTATGGACTAGAGCATTCGTATAACACAGTTTATACTATTTTTTAAACAGAAAATTCCTTTTAAAGACTTACTAAACTTTCTTTTGAAATATTTCTTAATTTTGGTTGTATGAAACTGAAAATGCAAAGTTCTTTAAGATCTCAGTTTGATTTTTATTTGGCAGGGTAGCTCTCCCTGAGGACTTCTGCTTTATACCTCTTTGTGCAGGGCCATGCCATGTGGCCACGCCGAAGGACAAGGTGGCCTTGAAATGTCCTTATTTTGAGTAGGCGTCAAATGTGCCAAGATAGTTCATCTACCACCCTGATAGTGAGGGAGAATAGGAAGAAAGGGAGAGGGAGAAGGAGAGAAAGAAACAGAAAATGGTACACAAGTGAGATAATAAGGGAATAGACACTCAGGATTTTAAAGAACTTCTGAGAGAAATTTGCAATAGGACTCAAATGAGCCTGTCTCAAGGAAGACTTCAAACTACACCATAAGCAAACAACAGCACTGAATGACTGACACAGGAAAGAGTTATTTTGTTTTTCTTTTAAAAATAGTAAAACACTCAGGAGCACAGTTCCTGTCTGGCATGTACAAGGTCATGAGTTTGATCCCCTGTACAAAACAAAACAAAACAAAACAAAACAAAACAACACAACAAAAAAGAAACAGTAAAGTAAGATTGAAATTTTATATGCTACAATGGAATTTTGTTTACATGAATGTAATCATGTTTGTAACCTAATTTCTCTACACCATCTATTTGCTATCATAAGTAGGTATTAATTTATAATGCAGTTTAATAAATGGTACATAAAATACAGTAGAAGAAAGAAAAGTGAATTTTTAAATGAATGCTTTGAGAAGATTCTATAAAGGTACGTTTCACAGAGGGTTTTTAGTTCAACTAAGTATTAGAAAACTATAAAAGAAATAACAGAAATGTGTAAGAATTCTTTGCTTACTTTCCAAGGTTTGCTCTTTAATACTAGGAAACCATAAAAGGAAAATAAGTTGATGCATAATGGGAGTGGTTAAGCCAATGACGTGACACAAAACCCTATGATAGTTAGAATAATGATAAAAATTGAATGACAAAACTTTGCAATATACTTTCTATACTTACGTTTAAAGTTAAAAATACAATGTTTAATATATGCATGCATCAATATTAATTTTCCCTTTAACTGACATTAACAGACATTTTGTTTGAATGATCAACTACTAGTTTTGATCATGTTGGCTAAGTAGGTACTAGATGCTAGTAGGTTCAAGTGAATATAATGCAGGAATTTTAATAAGACAAACTTAGTTACTTCTTTAATTGCTGAGACAAAATACCCAAAACCCATAGTTAAAGGAAGAAAGTTTTAGTTTAGGTTAGTTTGTAGATGTTTCAGTCCTTAGTTAGCTGGTTCCATGGCAGGGCAGCATGGCAGGGGTGCAGTGAGGAGAAACAGTCCATGGCCGGGCAGGTAGGAAGGTGGCCAGCTTGCCTGTCATCTTTTCTTTTTATATTCTCTTCAGGATACAATCTTTTGGTTGGTACCACCCACACCTAGGATGGGGTTCCCATCACACACACCCAGAACAATGCTCAATCCATCAGTGGACCAATCCAGTTGTCACACACCTGTAATCCACATTTACACAACCTAGAGCTGGCCATCTCCCCAAATCCCCCCTTACCAATGCAGGAGGCTTTTTGGGGGCCATCTAGACGTGAGCCATACTCAGTACTGAGGGAACCAGAATTACGCCACAACTGTGCCTCTTTGAAGTAAAAATTTGTTTTGAGCTGAAGGCAATTAAGAAATAGCAAACAGAGAAAAAGTCTTCCCTGGTCTCCCTACTTTTTGCTCAAAGATAGTTATAAACTACATAAGACATACATTATAAATCTATAATCATAAATAAATGACAACTAATCCTTGTGTAAGTATAGTTACATAAAATTGTATATTATAGTTATGTATATATTTAGTGTAAAATACATGTAAAACATATACATATTTATACTATGTAAAGCATTGCATATTATAGCTCATAGACTACACATTCATGCATACTTATATTTATATTGCATAAACATATTTTGATTTGAGGCAGAAAGATAATTCCAGACTCTTACTCACCTTGGGGTGAGCAAGCCTTCTGCCTCCAGTTTCCTCTCCCATATTTGCCTTTCTGTGGAGTGTGTCTCCATCATTTCTTGACAAGGCCATTGTTCTTTTTGAAGATGTTACAGAAGCACAGCTCTAGCTCCTGCTTTGGGTGCCAGTTCACTGAGGTTTCCCCTGTGTGATTTGCACCACATGCGTTGATGAAATTGACTTTCTTCCTCTCTCTCGTTAACCTGTCTTTTGTGACCCAAAGTCCATACCAACTTAGAACTGTGATCAGTAGAGATAGAGTGCAGTCACCCCCTGCAGTGCCATTCCTGTGACTGAAAAATAAGAATGAACCTGATCATTACACAGGCATGCAGGTATGTGTATTTTCAAAATTTTAATAGGTAAAATAGCAAACATATAGCAAAGCTGAAAAACATTGTAGTTAGTGCTAGTATACATAGCACTCAGATTAAATCATAAGCCTTTAGTATACTTTTAAATTACATGTTACAGTTGTCTCTCTATCATCAATCCATCTTTTTGATGCATTTTAAAGTAGATTGCAAACATTAGTATATTTCCCCTAAACTTCAGCATGCTTGTCACTGAAGTTCAATATATTTCATAATATTTTCCTCTTTTACCTGAGGTAAAATGTATATGTCTTGTTACTTTTCACTAGTTGCTGAGACAAAATACCTGATGCCCAAAGTTGGGAAAGGAAACGTTTATTTCTTACAGTTTTTGGAGGTTTCAGTTCATACTCAGTTGGTTCCAAGGCAGGATGCATGGTGGGCCACAGTTCATGGCAGCTGCAAACAGCAAGGCGGAAACCGGCAAAAAAGAGAGATACACCCTCTTCTGCCATTACATCACATCCTGGTTCCACCCCTGGGAGGGTGTAGCACTGGCATCACCAGTCCAAGCACTAGACAATAAACCAATCACAAATGCACAATGCAAATACATGAGGCCTGGGGGCCACCGACATAAACCATGACATTCCACCCCTGACCCCCAAAGACTCCTGTACAACCTTATACAAAAGACATTTAGTCCCTCTCCAAAAGTTGCCAAAGTCCTAACATTTTCAGCATTGCTGAGAAGTCCAAGTCCCAAGTCTCCTCCAATATCTATGGCAAACTCTTAACTGTAACCCCTTGTACAAGCGAAACAAGGTTAAACATTTCTAAAATGCAAAGGCACAAAATAAACATTACCATTCCAAAAGTTACAAATGGGGGAATATAAAGCATTGGTAACAAAGCAAGTCCAACATCCAGCAGGGTGAACATTAAGTCCTAGAATTCCATGCTCAGCATTTGAAGCAATCTGGTTGCAAGCTCCAAAAGGCTTGGGTGATTCCACCCCCAGGGCACTTCCAGGGATTTCATCTCCCACAGCTTCTCTCTTAAGCCTTCTCTGCTCAGTTTTTGCAGCTTTCCTTGGATGATCCATGTTCTTGGCTTTTCCAAACTTCTGGGGTCTCCACTGCATCTTTGGCTTCACCCTTACATCTTTACAAATTGCCCTCTCAGAGGCACACTGCTTGGCCCCCCAGGCCCTTTGCAATCGAGGTGGAAGCCTTCTTACCCTCAGAATTTGTGCATTTTCCTTGCACCTAAAATCAGCACCATGTGGATGCCGCCAAGGTCTGCTGCCAGCTGGAGCAGTAGCCAGGCTTTTTTCTCCCTTGGCTGTAGGGTTTGATTACCTAGATCGCTGGGCTCTGTGAACCCAATTGTGAAGATAAGCTTTTCCATGTTGCCGCCATTCTGGAACCTCATGTGGCTGCAAAGGGTGGAGACCCACTGCTCCCTGGGATGCCCAGTGGCTATCTTTCTTATCTCTCTGTTTCTTCTCAGCAATCAAAGTCTCAGCACTATCTTTACAATCCACAGCTTTACTGGAGTTTTCCTTCTGGCCAAACTCAGTGTTTTAAATTACCCTGCTAGGCTCTTTGCTCTTGATTTGCAACATAGATCTGGCTAAAAGCCCCCAACAACAGCCATGCCACAGCTTCAACATTTGACTGCCTTGAAATTTCCTTTGCCAGATTAATCAGTCCATTACCCTTAATCTCAGCCTCAGGCAAAGTGTCTGGGCATGAGCAAAATGCAGACAAACTCTCTGCCAAGCCATAACACACATCATAGGGAGTCTAACAACCAATACAGTCCTCCTTCCCAGCAGAAACCTCCCAAGCCTGGTATTTACTATCAGCCTTCTGGTGTCCTGAGTGCTGACCAGAATCTCCTCTACAGAACAACCTAAGTTGCTCCAGCTCTGTGCATCCAGGCGACATGTCTGAACCTTTCCAAACTCTGCCCACAAGCCATTTCCAAAGCCTCTCATAAAACATGGTCAGGTATAGTCACAGCAATGACCCCACTCCTGGTACTAAATTCTGTCTTAGTTACTTTTTACTAGTCGCTGAGACAAAATACCTGATGCCCAAAGTTGGGAAAGGAAAGGTTTATTTCTTATAGTTTTTGGAGGTTTCAGTCCATACTCAGTTGGCTCCAAGGCAGGGTGGCATGGTGGGGCCACAGTTCATGGCAGCTGCAAACAGAAAGGAGGAAACTGGCAAAAAAGAGAGACATACCTTCTTCCTGCCATTACATCACATCCTGGCTCCACCCCTAGGAGGGTGTAGCACTGACACCACCAAACCAAGCACTAGACATTGAACCAATCACAAATGTACAATGCAAATACATGAGGCCTGGGGCCACCGACATAAACCATGACATTATACATAATAAAATGAATCAAAATTAAATTATGTTTTCTGAGTTTGATAAGTGCATGTAATTCTATAAACAAATCCCTATAAAGATATAGATCATTAGTATTACACTAGAAAATGTTCTTGAGCCTAATCCCAGTCTATTCCTGACCTCCCATTCCCACTCAAGAGGTGGTCAGTACTGGCTGTTTCATTATCAATTAACTTGTCCTTTTCTAGAGTTCCGTGTAAGTGGAATCATTTATTGTGTCCCCTTTTGGATAAGGCTCCTTCCACTGAGCATAACATTTTTGAATTTTACCTATGTTGTCTCAGCTATCACTGAGCTGTTCCTGTATGTTTCTCTTTTCCATTCTGTGACCATCCTGGGCTTTTGGTTACTCATTCTTCCTTATGTGTGTGCTTGGGCTGTTTCCATCTGGCTAACCTTCACAACACCACATGGAACATTCTCCGTGTGAGCACTTCTCTTAATTTTCCCTGAATAGATCCCAGTGCACTAGAACTGACAGATCATATCTTAGATATATGTTTAATTCTTTAAGAAACCACTAGATATTTTTACCACTTTATATTACCAGCAGTTCAAGAGTATCCTGGATGCTGGATATGCCTGTCAGAATTTTATTTTACAGGATGTGTGGAATGAATCTATATAGTTTAGGAATGTTTTTGTTGCTGAATATCCTGGTCCCTACATTCATGGGCAGCTTTAACAGCCCGGATAAGTCAGCTTTGAATGCCATGACCTTTGTTTTGATACCGAAGTGAATTCCCAACTGATTCCTCTTGAGGACAGCCCGAGTCAAGGGGAAAAATACGAAAATCACTTTGAGTAGATTCTGTTGCACCTGTCGAGGCAGAAAGATAGAAACACATTGTAAATTATTTAACCTCTGGTCTCTTGAAGACCTCTAGCAGTCAGAATGGAAGTTCCTTTACTATGCCCTGTTGATAGAGTTGGACTGAGGGATAGTAGTCTGTTCTCATCTCTTGGGCTAGGACTTTATCCCTACAAGCTCTCGAGAGGCAGGAAGGTAGCATTAAATTTAAGTTGTATTGCGGTCCCTCTTTGAACTTGTGTTTGCATTTCTGTAAAAGCTAAACCACTAGAACAGAAAGGAATCTTCTTTGGCTTGATCTCATGAACTGGGAGATAAATTCTTAATTAGACTAGTGCGCTAAGGTCAACTCTTAGAATGTATTTTGGGGTTGTCTGGGAAGCATTGGTAAAAGAGATAAAGGATTGCTAGAGGTTTATACAAGTCAGCTATGGCTGCCATAACAAAGCACTAGATTTTGTGACTTAAATAACAGCAATTTATTTTTTCAGAGTCTGGAGACCAGATGTCCCCAATCAGGGTGCCAGGAATTATGGTTCCACCTCAGCTGTTTCTCCTTAGGGTGTAGGTGGCCAACATCTTGCTCGGTTTGCATAGGGTTTCTACCATGTGCACAGTCTGTTACTCCTTGTAAGCACCGCAGTCATATTGGATTGCAGCCCTAACCAATGATTTTATTCAACCTTAATTACTTACTTAAAAGCCCCATTTCAAATACAGTCAGGCAAGGCCCCAGAGCTTTCCCACAGAAAGTATGAAGAGACACAATTCAGACCCCAACAAAATTTATTGAAAGGTACCCTTTGTAGAACAGAAAAGGGAAGAGAGCATGAATTAGAGCAAGAAAACCTTCAGCCTCTGATGCAAATCCACAGCTATGAACAGAAGGGTAGAAGGTAGAAATGGGTAGACAACAGATCTTAGTGAAGTCTGTGCAGGATTGGGAAGCAATCACATTAGAACTCTGCTTGGAGAAGAACCGGTCAGACCCTGTTACCATGGCCACACTGAGCCTTTGTTGGTGGTGGGGTTCTGGGAAGACTGTAACCTTCAGGGTACGAAATACATCCACTTTATAGCCAGATGATGTGAACTTACTTATGTGACATTTTACCTTACTTGTCTACAGATCCTATGTTTGATTACAATAAACAATCCTAAATCCTGCTCATCCCCCTAAAAGCATTCCACAGATAAGGGCAATCTTTCTATCAGATATTATTGTATTTACTGTGAGATTCAATTACCAATGTTTTTTTTTTTATTAGGACCCTGGACTATGTCACATTATTTCTTTCTCTGCTGAGGAGAGTCACCTCCATTTCCAAACAAATGGAGAAGGAAATAAATTTCAGCTCAATAGTTTTACTGTCTTCCGCTCCAGTAGATTAAGTCTAACATCTATCGTCTAGTTTACACTAACATTTTAAATGTCCAGAGAAAGTAAGTTTATAAGACAGAAAGCAAATGACGTACTGCTAGGGGTGGGCATGGGAAGAGAGATGGAATCCATGGTAGAAAAGTTCTTAGTGGAAGAGGGAAAGTGTTTCAAAATGGACTTATGATGACACTGCTATCACTTGGTAAACTTACTAAAAATCACTTAATAGTATTCGAAATGGGTGAATTTTACTGTAGATAACATATACCTCCAGAGAGTTTTTAAACACTGAATGCAGAATGAAATCTTTGTTTCAGCATCTGATAAAATTTGTCAGATTTGGGAGGAAAAGAGAAACTCTGAAAATTATCTCTAAGTAGCACAATTAAACATCACACTTGTAAATCACAAAATGACTCCATAAACAATTTTAATAGGATACTGTAATTCAATTTAGTGGTATTATAACTCTATGATTTTGTAGTAATAATACATTTATTAATTTATTCAGACTTGAAACTACATGAAATGAAAACTCATTCTCTCTCCAAAGGAACAATGCTTAACGTTACAGTATCTGTAAATCCTGAAAGCAGGTCACTTTCAGAAAAACTGTTATAGGTATCAAAAGTATCCAGATTTAAAATGTATAGCAATGCAAGATGTTTGGCATGTCTTGATATACAATGAATTGAAGAAATGGTCTTGGAAGATTTCCAAATGCAGGATGTATGGCATATATTTAAATCCTACACGGAAAGATTGTTCTGCATTGTTGATCATACATTAGATTGGCTAAGTAATTAAAGTGTAAGTTTTTGAGGGTCAAAGACCATGTTTCCTTGGCATGTTTTATTTGTACTGTTCTATATATATTTAGAAATAGTTAATACTTGGCCACATTGTTAAAGTAATTCAATTATGGTAAATGATAATACTCAACAAAGAGAGTCATTAATCACTTGTAATCCATCTCTTACAGGCATAGGATTCTTCTTAGGGCACAGACTTTGTAATGATTTAGTTTTAGGCAATGATGTACAACTGTATTTGGTTTTAATAATCTATAAAATACCTAAATAGTTAATGTTTGATCAATTTTGCAATAAATTTATAAACTAGAAAAATACAGCATAGATTCACAAATTTAAATTGAGATTGTAAAGTTTATGTTATGTCATATATTTTCACTGAACCATTTTTCATTCACTACTAGAATTTGTAGGTTTTGGAGAATTCTGTTACAGATGCCTTGTTTTCAGTTACTTTTCTATCATCTCTGATCTTTGTGTAGTAATGGAATTTTTTCCCCCCATATTCACTTGCTTTTTATATCATTCTATTTATTGTTATTGCCATTCTTGTTATTATTATTTGTTTATGCTCTTTCAGAATATTGGCTTCAAGTTTTTTCTCTTCTCACCATTTCTCAGGAAGGTTTGGAGAGGCATCAAGTTCCCCGTACCCTTAGTCTGTTGTCTTTCTACACTGTCCTTGGAATCTAGGAGGGGGCTGTAGCTAGGCAACTGGAAACGCTCTCTTTAATTATTGTACTTCACCACTCCTCATTTATTCTGCTTTTCAGCACTGCATTCATGAGATAAACTGGAGTTTGGGGGTATAATCCATTTCTTGAGTAGCTGTGATGACATGAAAAGATATGAATGCATGATGGTTTGCATGGATTGATGGCTGGATATCCAAGGTGCCTCCATTTAAAAAATTCTTTGCTTATGGATCTCAGGACCTGTAATAAACTTCAAGTAAAACTTTATCATGGGAGGTAATATCTTCAACCAAGGACTTTGGGGAGAAAGCTCCTTCATTAAAATAATGAGATGATTTATTAAGTGGGTCACTATAAAAGACAAACTTAGGTCAAAATACAGGATTTAGATTCCATTTTACCCCAGAAATAATGACCAGCATGAAGAAATCAAATAATAACTGCTGATGAGCCTGTGTGGTAAAATGAAGCATTCTACATTATCAGTGGGAGTGTAGACTAACACAAACACTATGGAAATCAGTATGCAGATTCCTCAAACAACTAAAACTGGAAGTTTCGTTTGCCCTGATTATTCCCCTTCTAGATATCTTCCAAAAAGACTTACAGATATGATAGTACAGTGACATGTGCGTGTTCCTGTTTCAGCACAATTCATAATAGCTAAATCTGGAAAACAACCTGTATGTCAATTAACAGAGGAACGGATAAAGAAAATATGGGATTTATACACGAGTATTACTGTCATAAAGAAGATAAACTTGAGTTGTCTGCAGAGAAATGGGTGTACCTAAAGACCATAATGGTAAATAAAATGTATCAGACACACAAGCTTAAATATCACACAGTTTTCCTTATATGAGAATCCCAAATTGTAAAGGAAGAGCAAATTCAAAGATAGATGAGGAAGTAGGGAGACAGAACTTTCACAGATGGGAAAGACATCAAGAGATGGGGAGAGAGGGGAGGAAAAAGGGTTGAAAAAGAGGAACTAAGAAGCTATGTATGTGTACCCTCTCCACACAGGACCACAAACATGAGCAATGTCTTGTATTACAAACATGCAGTAATAAAGAAATAAAGATGGGTGAAATTTTACTGAATCACAAAAGAATATTCAAGAGTAGGGGATCATCAAGGTAGACAGGAAACCCAAAGCCTGAGAGAAACAAGATCTGAAAAGAGGTCTAGAGAAGGGAAAGGGAGGCAAAGACTCCAGGTGCTGTCTGTCTTAGGAAGCACTTTAAGAATACGTCCAACACAGCATTGCAGAAGCCTTGTGGTGGGAAGAGGAAGAAGCTGCAACGAGTCTTCTGTAGAAATCAGGTTCCACAGGCTGAAGAAACTCCACAGCAGACAATAATGACAACAGCCAGGGTGATGGAAATAAGAACTAAAAGACTGCATTATGGTAGACATTGTTGGTTTCCTATTATCCTGCTTTGGAGTCCTGTATCACTTTCACCGTTTTGTTTCTTTTATTGGCTTCATTCAGTTTCATTTTGTTTGGTTTTATGCTCTGTAAAATAACATTTAAAAAATAACTAAAAGAGAAAATTATGATGTGTAGTGGTTGATTGATTGTGTCAACTTGAGACATTTAGAAGTTTAACTAAATAGGTTTAGCAATTCTACACCCAAGGGTGTAGAGGAAGACCCACCCTAGGGTGGGTCATCACCTGGAGGTGTAAAGGGGAAGGAGGAAGGACGAATGCATTCCATTCTTGGGAGAAGCTCCAGTCTTCGCCTTTGGTTGGACCTCATCTCCTGGCTTCCAGTGTAGACTCTTCAGCCTTCTGACACAGACTCTTCAGTCTTCCATCGTAGAGCCTTCAGCCTTCTGTCACAGACCCATCAGCCTGCTGGTGTGGATTTTCATGAGACACTAAGGTGAACTCCAGGCCTTGGATTGAATCCTTAGGCCTCCAGTGTGTAGATGTTCTCTGCACGCTTCCTCATCTGACTCTGTGGCTGACCATTGTAAGCCAATCTTGTTGTTTCTTTTATATCTGTATATCTTGTGTTATATCTGTTCTCTCTAGTAAAACCCTGACTAATACAGATTTTGGTACCAGGAGTGGTCCCAGAGAAACAGAATTATAATAAGGGCATTCTTTACTGGCATTAGGCATTCCTGGAGTTGGCTCTGCAATTTAGTGAAACCTGAAGACACCAAGGTCTTCCCTTCTACTTCTGTGGACTTGTAAGGTCGGTGTCGCGCGGAAGAAGGCTCCAAGGACTCAAGTCTCATTATGATATCGGGGGCTTTATTACCATGCGCATGGGGTCCACCAAGCAAGCAGGCAAGGAGGACCCCGAGAGGGGTCCGTGCAGGGTTTTTAAGCTATTGAACAAAGGGAGGCGGAGACGGTGCAAGCGTAGGTACAGAAGCAGATGGCAT
>PVJX010033730.1:0-19463 GCA_004027295.1 Dolichotis patagonum | reverse complement strand
ATACAGAAAAGACCTATTATCTACATTATTATTTAACAATGTAATCTACCTAGATAGCCCAGAAAATAATAGTACAACATAAATACATAACCCTAATTCTTGAAAACACGGCAAAGGACATTTGTTAAATGACAAGTGACCTCAACACTCCTATCCCAAATTAAAGTCATGAGATAAGCAAACCAAAAACTTAACCCCCGCTTTGAAATATTAAACTCTACAAATCTTTAATAATTAAGGTATACTTGAAACCATTACCTCTTCCTAAAATGTCTATATTGGCTGCAAACTTGAGACAGACAAAGTCTGTATGTCCTGGCATTTGGTGTTCCATGGTCAGATATCTGTAGCTCATGTGTGGAGATACTGATGATATAGATATATAGATATAGATAGACACAGATGCAGAGGTAGGGATATAGACAAATATATATACAGATACACAGAAGGCGATAGAGAGATATGGATATTCTGTATATGCACATTAATAAAAAGGAATTTGATTTCTTTTTACAAAATGGTGTTGTACTCTATTATATGTGACATACCCGTTATACGCAATAACGCTCCAGTCACTAACTAACTCTATGTGACTTAAACTTGAAGTAGAAGACCTTGGACGCTACTTCATAGGCCAGCAGCAGTTCCCCAGCTGTTGCGGCCAGCGGGACTCACCTGGGCTCTGTGTACTGTGGCAGAAGCATACCTCCCCTGAGCGAGCCATTTCGCTGTGCTCGAAATCTTCATGCCAGTTCCTGCCAGATTAATGCTGAACTGTCCCTGGAGGTAAACAAAAGCAAAACAGAGACTCATTCTTAAAGTATTTAAGAATAATCTTGGTTGGCAGCACCAAATCACTCAAATTACTTTTCAGGGGTCTTTTATAAAATGAAAGAAATAATACTGATATAGCCTTACCATAAAGAAAATGAATGCTAAGGTTTTAAAAAAAAACTGTTTACAAATAAATCTTTTTAATTACAAGTAAGAATCGAATTCATACTACATGTTATTTGTGCTGGAGGAATTCTGTCCAACCCCAGAACTCTGTAACATGACAGCCAGAGATCCTGTAGCGATTGCCAATCCTGACAGAGGGGGATTCAAAGAGACAAACACTTGCTGGTCTCATCCTTCCCCTGTTACAATTTTTTACTCTGATCAAAAACTTTTGTGATATTACACTTATCTAAGATATTTTCTAGAATCTTCTATTCTTGTGCCATTCCCTTTTGCAGTAAAATTATTACTTCTTTCACTACTGAATGTGGCATTTTTCACAGTAGCTGTTATGTCCTTTTAAAGCATTTGGAAGTGGATGTGTGATACTGCATGATTTATATACTTCGTTATGTGGGCACCCTGGTGGTTTTATGAACTGTTTTTCATGTACAAGACCATTTTTTATGTCAAAACATTTAACACTATATGTTAATAACTGAATTGTATGTATCTGCTGACTGAGAAAATGAGTGCCATGCCATTACAGTACAGACTTATATACCAAAAAGTACAAGTGCCCACTAATTCAGCACTTGACAAAATGCATGAAAGTTTAGAGAAATGTTAAGACATTCTCAGACACATCATAATATTCCTATGATCAAAGACTCTCACAAAACTTGAGCAAGCTCTGATGAAACACTGAGATTTATATTATGTGAATAAAATATTATTGTATCATGAATGTAAAGGCTAAAAGTTAAATATAGTTATAATATGAATTATTATTGTTAAAATAACCAGATGCCAATTTAGAATATTAACTTAAATTTCTTAGTGCCTTACATTGTATATTATCTAAAAACAAAAACTTAAACACTATAAACAATAATAAAACAATGACAATACAGAATTTTCCATAGCAAAAATAATTAGTTTTATATAACTTCCAAATAATTGCAGCATCATTTGGTTCTGAAATTTAGATTTTGACCTGAATGTTTGCTTCATTGCTGTATTCTCAGAATAGGGCCTACATACTCAAGAAATGTCTTAGAATGCATAGATTAAGTGCTGTACTCTAAGTGTTAAATAGGAAGGCTATAAAAGTAAGTAGATGAACACACCAGCAAAACTTTCACATCCCATAATGGTGAATAGCACTACTTTTTGGATGATTAACCTGTCTTCAGTTTTGTACTGCATACCTCCATATCATATGCCTTCAGAGGTAAGCTTTCCACCAAATAATATTCCAATGCATAATTCTCTGTGACCAGATGCTGACTGAGTATCTAGGTTGGGCCACTCAGCTTTTACCACCTAGTACTGTCATGCCAATCATCCATGCATTCTCTGCCTCTAGACTAAGCATGAATATGTTCAGTCATTAAGGAAAGAATCCAGCTGATTACCCAGAGATTTCTGTGTCATTCACACAATCAGCTGTGTCCAGAAATATCTATGACTCCATTTCCCTGAACTACTATTTGTGAGTTTTATGTCAGTTCTTAGTCCTTATTTAAAAATCTATGTAATAAAGTCTCATAAACTGGTAAAATAATTCAACTGAAATTTGGGGTGATTTTGACAGAGATAAAAATACACTAACATTCTTTGCTTTAAAATTAATTGAATGGAAAAGTATCAAATACTGTGGGAACTGAGAAATCAGGATCTCAGTTTAAATCCAATAAGTGAGATAGCCTTGGAAGAGTGTGTATGTAATGACAAGCAATACAATGAGAAAACCGTTAAGTGCTATAGGAAGGGACTAGTACCTTCTGATGCAGTATCAGAAGTAATAAATGAGTAAATAAATGTATTAATTAATTATGTCACTTATAATTTAAACCTCTATAAACCCAATCTTTAACCTGAAAAAATTAGTTCACTATGGGAGCTGATAATAAATAAAATATTAAATAGATTTTACTGTGTATATTAAGGTATAAAATGATGTTATATGGTATAGATAGATAGTAAAAAGGTTTTTGTAGTGAAAGTTTTTGTTGTTGTTGTTGTTGTTGTTGCCGGGGATCGAACTCATGACCTCACACTTGCCAGTCAGGCGCTTGTGCCACTGAGCTAAACCCCCTCCCCCTTGTAGTGAAAGTTTTGATTGCAAAGCAATTAACATCCACCATTTCACAAAGTTGCCATTTTGTGGTAAAAACAGCTAAAATCTGATCACGTTCTGCACTAGATCTCTAGACTTGTTCATCTTCCATATGTGCCGCAGTGCACCCAGCTGACCTATGTGTCCCTATTTCTTCCCCACGCCCACCACCAGTGGTCGCTACTGTTTCGTTCTTTACCTCTGTATAGTTGAATTTCTTTAGATTCTGCGTATGTTTGAGAAATATGTAATATTTTTTTCTTTCTGGATCTAGTTTATTTCATTTAGCCTAAAGCTCTCCAGGCCATTTCATGCTATAGACAATGACAAGTCCATATTCTTTTTGGGGGGCTAACTGATGTTCCATTGTACAACTGTATCACGGCTTCTTTATCAGTGCATTCCCTGGTGGACATTCAGGTTGTTTCCATTATGCAGCAGTCAACATGGGAGTGAAGTCACTTTTATGAGGTGTTGATTTATTTTCCCTTTGGTATATGCCAAATAGTGGGATTGTTGTGTTATATGAGTTTTAAATTCTTTAGAAAATTCCAGTTTCCCATAATGGATGTTGCAATAACCATTCTCATCAAGTGCCTAGGTTGAGTTAGCCTCTGATTTACTTGTTGGTGTTTTTTTGTATGCATTGCACTGCTGAAGCAAGCACACCACTGTTTGCTAAATGCATTGTTTGCTTTCCTGCCTTTGAGTTGTATGAGTCCTTTATAAATTTTAGATGTTAACCTTTTATCCAATGTATGGTTCACAAATATTTTCCTGATCTGTAGCCTGCAAATTTACTTTATTGATTGGTTCATTACATGTACAAAATTCTTTTGGTTATATATAGTATTTATTTTTGCTTTAATGGCCTAAGTTTTTGACATGATATACAAAAAAATCACGCCAAGACCAATTCCAAAAGCTTTTTCTTTATGTTTTCTTCTGGAAGTTTTGTAGCTTCTGGCCTTACTTTAAAGTTACTTTTGTCCACTTTGAGTTAATTGATGATTATGATTTAAGATAAAGTTATTTCATTCATTTTTATGTGTAAATCCTGATTTTAACACCATTCGTTGAAGAGACTGTTGCTTTTCCACTGTATCTTCTTGTACGTTTGTCAAAACTTTAAGGATATGTTTGGATTTCTTCTTGTTGTGCTCTCTATTCTATCCTACTTGCATATATCTGTTTTCACTCTAGCACCATACTGTTTTGATTGCTATCATTTTGTAATATAATTTTAAATCAGGACAGGTGTTACCTCCAGTTTTGTTTCTCATTCTCAGACTAATTTTGGCTATTGTATTTTGTATTTCTTTCAGATTTTAGAATTTTTGTCTATTTCTGTGAACAATGTCATTGGAATTTTGATGGAGATTGTGTTCCACTTATACATTGTTATGTATAAGTGGAATAACAGAATAAAAATTGTTCCACTTACACATTTGTACAAATTGTACAAAATGTACTTATACATTTATAGAAATATATAAGTAGAACAATTTCTATTTATTTATTTTGTTTTGACAGTCTAACAATACTGTTTCTTTCATTCCATAAGCACAGGAAACCTCCCATTTTTTGGGTCTTTTGTTAATTCCTTTTAACAAATTTTTATATGTTTCATCATAAAGATTTTTCCTTTATTTAAATTTATTCCTAAGTGTTAGGATTTTAGAAACTCTATTTTAATAGGGTAGTGGGGTTTTTTTTATTTGTTTTTAGTTAAGTCAATATTTATGTATAACAATACCACTGAATTTTGCATGATTTTTTATACTGCAATTTGACTTGAAATCACTCATTTGAAATGAGTTCCACCAGTGTGCTGTGTGTGTGCATGTGTGTGTAAAATCTCTGAGTTTCTTTTAACTTTAAAACAAAAAAGAATAAAAACAATGATACAGAATTTCAAAACAAAATAATAGAATAACAATTGTTAATATATTATGTATTGTTATCTTCAAAGTAGTTGTGCAAATTATAAGATATAGGTATAAAATGATCAAACAATGAAAGCACAGTTCTTTTAGATGACTTAGTAGAGATTAGTATATATATATATATATATATATATATATATGTATATATACATATAATGTTTTAATATATATACACTATATATAGATTAGATACTAATTAGATACTATATTAATTATATACTATATATATACTAATTATATACTATATATACTATATATAGATTAGATACTAATTAAATACTAATCTAATATATAGATTAGATACTAATTAAATACTAATCTAATATATAGATTAGATACTATTAGATACTATATATAGATTATATAGTAATCTATATATAGTATATATACTAAAACATTATATATATAATATTTTATTGCTCTTGCTAAGGTTCTCAATACTAGGCTGCATATTCTTGCCTTCTCCTGGATCTTAATGAAAAACTTTTGAGTTTGTTTTTTCAAATAACCTTTATTGTGTTGAGGAACTTTCCTTGCATACCCAAACTATCGAGAATTTTTAAAAATAAATGATGCTGGACTTTATGAAAATTTTTATTCACATCAATTGTGATGCCATATCTTTTATCTTTCATCTTGTTTATGCGATATATCATGTTGATCTGTGCCTATGAATGCAGCCTCTCATGACATGGATAAATCCCACTTGGTGATAAAGTATAATCTTCTTAATATATTGTTGGATTTAGTTTGCTAACATTTTGTTGAACAGTATTGTGTCAGTGCCCTTCGGAAGTTATCAACCAATAGTTTTCTTTTGTGTGTGTGACGTCTTTGGCTTCAATATCAAGGTAATCCTGGCTTCATAAAAATTTCTTACTAACCCTATCTCTCTGCTTTGGAAGGACTAATGGCAGTGTCTTCATGCTAAGCAATACTCCCAGCCCTTCTTAGTTTACTTTCAGGCAGGGTCTCACTAAATACTAAATTGCCCATGAAGGGCTCAAACTCATGAAGCTTCTCTCTCAGTCTCCCAGGGTGCTGGGATTACAGGTGTGTCCTGCCACACCCAGGCCTGTTAGTCTTCTCTGAATCTGAGTCAGAATTCACTTGTGAAGGCATCTGGCCCTGGGCTTTTCTTTGTTGGAAGGTTTTGAATTATTTGTCTCTCTATTTGTCACTAGTATGTTCAGGCTTTCTATTTCTTCTTGACTTGGTGGTGGTAGGTTGCACTTTTCTAGGAATGTGTTCATTTCCTGTAGGTTGTCCAATTCATGATATGAAACTGTTTATTATAATCTCTCACAGTCATTTAAACTTTTGAAGTGTTTTGATTTCTTCACTTTCATTTTTTGCCCTGACTCTTCTCTCATTTTTATCTTAATGAGTTTAGCTAAAAGTTTTTCCAGTGTCATTTTGTTTTTCAAAATAACAGCTTGTAGTGTTATTGATTTTTTTATGGATTCTGTACTTTTTGTTTTGGTTCTGCTTTTTCTTTCTTTCCTTCTGGTAAATTGAAATTTAGTTTGTCCTCTTTTTTTTTTTTTCAGTTCGTTGAGCATAATGTTACACTAATTGTCTGGGATCTTGTTCACTTTTTAACTTTCCTCTTGCAACCACTTTTGCAGTACATAGAATTTGGAATGCTGCACAGTATTTTCATTAACAATTGTATCAAGATGTTTTTAAATGTACTTTTTGGTTTTTTCTTTGAGCCATCAGTTTTTCAGAAGTACATTGTTTAATTTCCACACATGTGACTTTTCTTCCCATTACTGATTTCTAGTTTTATGTCATTGTGGTTATAAATAATACCAGATATAATCTCAACCTTCTTAAACCTTCCTTTTTGAGGCCTGTCTTGTGGCCTAAGGAATGGTCTATTCAAAAGAATGTTCTGTATAAAACAGAGAAGTGATATACACAATTGTTTTGGAAAGAAAACTCTAAATATGTATTTTAGGTTCACTTGATCAAGGTCTTACACAAGCCCAGTATTTTCTTATTAATTTTCTCCACAATTGATCTATCCATTGTTGGAATTGAAGTCTTGAAGTCTCCTATTACTATAGTGTTGGAATCTTCTCCCTTTGTGCCCATTAGTATTTACTTAATATATTTAGGTACTCTGATGTTGGGTGTAGATATATATTTACAACTATCACCTCCTTTTGATGAATTAATCTCCTTTTCAGTAAACAGTGCTTTTCTTTGTCTCTTGTGACAAATTTTTCCTTGAAGTCTATTTTAGCAAATAGAACTATAGCCATCACTGTTCTCTTTTATTTGTGTAAAATACCTTCTTTCATGCCTTCACTTTCAGTCTATGTAGTATATCCTTAAGGCTCATATGGGTTTTTAGTAGGCAGTATAGGGTTGGCAACTGTTGTTTTCATTCATTTAGTCATTCCCTTTTTTGTTGTTGGACAATTTAATTCATTGGCATTCAAGATTATTATTGATAAGGATTTACTACCATTTTGTTATTTGTTTTCTGGTTGTTTTTTGGTTGATAGGGCAGGTCTTGTGGTGACAAATTACTTCAGTTTTTGCTTATCTGGGAAAGAATTCATTTTTTCTTCCTTTCAGAAGGATATCTTTGGTAGGTGTAGCTTTGGTAGGTGTAGCATTATTGCTTGCCAGCTTCTTTCTTTCAGAAACTTGAGTATATCACTCTATTCTCTCTTGACCTGCAAGGTTTCTGCTGAGAAATCCACTGATAATCTAACAGGGAGTCCTTTACATATGACTAGATTTTTTTTCTTTGCTGTTTTTAAAATTTTTTGTTTTTGACTTTTGACAGTTTGATTATAATGTGCCCTGGAGAAGACCTTTGTATTTATCTTTTTAATTTAATTTTTAGTTTAATTTTCTAAAATTTTCAAGTTCATAGATTGTCTTCTTCTTGATCTAGTTTGCTGTTGGAACTCTATCATATTTTATTTTTCTTTGATTAAATTCTTCAGCTCTACAATTTATGTTTGGTTCTATTTTGAAGTTATCGCTTTGCTAAATTTCTAATTCAAATTATTTATTTATATTCTGGTGTATCTCAGAGTGTTAGCATCATTATTTCCTTTGTGTAAATATGTAGATGTCCATTTCTGTGTGGTGCAGTTGACAGAGAATTCTTTTGTTCCCTTGGTCATGCTGTGCTTCCTTGAATTCTCATGTTTTTTCTGTTCTTGTGTCGATGTATGTGCACCTTGCAGACTTCGCAGTGGCTTTTGTGACTCTCATCTGCCAATGGGCCTGAGGGCACTGGCTGGGGTGGGGCGGGACAGTGGTTGTAGTACCATGTGGTCTAGTGGTGTGGAATCCACGCAGCTTCCTCAGTTTGGTTAACATCAGTGATAACTGTAGGTTCCTCAGTGGTCTAGGCTACAGGTATGTGTGGTAGTGACAGCAGCTGCAGCCCAAGTTACTACAGTGAAGAGTCTTATCTGAAGGAATCTCTATTGGTATTGGGCCTTACACAGCCCCGAGACAGCTGCAGAGAGGCTGGGACTCAGAGGACAGATGCTCAGTACAGCTGGGGAGCTGGGTTCTGAGATTTAGAGTCCTGTGTAACATGTAAGTGCTGGTATGTGGGCTCACGTTCTAAGGCATGAGTGTATGCAGTTTTCCCCATAAACTGAGATCCATTTTTTGAGGTGTACACCCACATCTCAGGCCCAGGGGCTGGTTCTGATTCTTTGGCATATGAGATACTACATCTATTCAGCCCCAGGAAGCATGGCTATGTGGGTTGCCAAAGCTTCTAGATCTCTACGGCACCATATCAACCATGGCACTAAGTGGTGCAGAGGGTCCAGTGTGCATGAGGACTGAGGTTCCCAGGGATCAAGGTCTGTGGTGCTAGGGATAGAGAAAACGTTGCCTGCTCAACACATGGTGTTAGCACAGTTGCACATCGGTGTCCTGCCAGTCCTGGGTCCTTGCATCTGCTGCATTGGCTTCATAGAACAAAAGCCCTCAAGTTTTATTTTTAAAAAATAACTCAAAATAAATCAAGCATGTCCATGTAGAGAAAGACTATCCAAGTTTTTGAAGGAAACTTCAAAAAGGAGAAAATCTTTATAATTTGAGGCTCATCAAAAATTTCTTAGATATGACACAAAATGAACAATATATAAAAGAATAAATGGTAAACTTGCCTTCTGTTAAAATCCTTTTGTTCTGAAAGATATTTAGGAGAAAGAAAAATGAAATTTTAGATAAAGAGAAAACATTTGGAAATGTCATATATGATAAAAGACTTGTTTGTATCCAGAATATATAAAGAATTCTCAAAACTCGAGAGTAAGGAAACAAAACCTCAAGCTTAAAAAAAAAAAAAAAAGAGAGAGAGAGGGTAAAAGACATGGGCATCCACTTCACTAAAGAGAATATACAGATGGAAAATAAGCCCATTAAATGTGGTTAACATCATTAGCCCCCAGGGAAATGCAAAAACCACATCTAGATACCACCAAGATGAGAAAACAAACAAATGAATGAAAAAACAGAGCTTACAACGCCATATGCTGACCAGAATGCAAAGCAACTAAGACTAATTTTTGCTGTTAGAAATGGAAAATAGTACAGGATTTAAAACAGTTTAGCAATTTTGTACAAAGTTAAACATGCAAGTATATATACCACACAATTCCATGATTACACTCCTAGGGATTTATCCTAGAGAAATGAACTTATGGTTACTCAAAAAGTTGTCTATAAATGTGTATATCATAATTACCAAAATCCAGAAGCAGCCTATTGTCCTCCAGTGGACAAACTGTAGGAAAACTAGACATCCATACTCAAAGACATCATGTTGGGAGAAAGACGTCAATTTCAAAAGATTATATAATACATACGAAAAGTATGTATGTGATTACATTTGTGTGATATTTCAGAAAGGCAAAACCATAGCAACAGAAAAGTCAATCAGTGTTTGCCAAAAGTAAAGAGGGAGGAGAGCATTGACTCCAAAAAGGAAGTGTGAAGAAGTTTTTAGAATTAAGAGAACTCATCTGTACGCTCA
Source organism: Dolichotis patagonum (assembly GCA_004027295.1). NCBI lineage: Eukaryota > Metazoa > Chordata > Mammalia > Rodentia > Caviidae > Dolichotis > Dolichotis patagonum. The sequence goes on along the minus strand of PVJX010033730.1, from coordinate 9,430 downwards.
TTTATGTTTATACATAAAATTCAGAACTGTATACCAACAAATAGAATTCTACTGTATTCTAATTTAAGGCATAAATTAATAATGTAAATGTTGTATTTTAAGAAAACAAAATCCCAATTGGCTTGTGAAACACACCCCCAAATATATGCTATATCAAGGACATATAGCTAAAACAAAATAACTAAAAGGATGGGAAGTACACACACACACACACACACACACACACACATGCAAAACCAGGACAATAGATAAGTAGACAAAGGACATAAAAAGAGAGGTAATAGAAAACAGGGAGAAACATCTTTTGCAAATTAGAAGGGAACAAAGAGATGGAAGGATGGGTTTGCAGGAGAAGGGAAAGGGATAAAAAAGAATTAAGCTGTGTTATGTACATGAATCAACTCCCTACTAAGAATGTGGTCATAATGTACTACAAACAAATATGAATAAAATAAAAATTGAAACAAGTAAAATGTAAATAAAAAATAAAAATGAAAAGCTGAAGTTGTTCCTAATAGGAACAAAGGGAAATTCAAGGTCCAATCATAAAGCCATGCAAAGAAAGTACTAAAATCCATAATTCGTGATAGAGACCTAACACAAGAATATTATACAACATACGACACAACACCAAGTTCTATGAAGCAAAGCTATGGCATACAAAGGGACAGAGATGCATATCCCCTAATAATAGGAAAATGTTAATATACATATTCAGTACCAAGATGAATCAAATGGGGAGGGCAAGGAGAGAGAAGTCTTAATATAATCAAAAAGTAGACATCTTAAAGACACACGTATGTTAAACTCTATTACTTCTGGATAATAAAGAATATGCATCCAAATATGTAACAACTAATTACACAGTCACAATGTGTGTTGGCCATCCACTAGAACTGACTGAATATGATTTCTCTCTCTCTCTCTTTCTCTCTCTCTCTCTCTCTCTCTCTCTCTCTCTATATATATATATATATATATATATATATATATATATACTGGAAATCAAATTCAGGACCTTGTGCTTTCCAGGCAAGCACTTATGTCACTGAGCTATACCCTCAACCCTTATTTATTCTTATGTAATTAAATATTAGTTATAAGCCAGCCAAGGAGATGTATATGGGGTGTTTTAAAAAAAAAACACTGAGGTTTGTGAACATTAACTCTACTTCAGGCGTATGTGTTCTAAAATCACATCACACTCCTTAGCTCCATGTCACATTGCAATGTGGCAAAGTTTATTTTCCCTAAAGAATGCCACCTGTGCCCATTTTCTTTTTATCATTCATGTCCTGGGGTACTAGTCCTGTGCAAACACAGGGGATGTGATATTGATGAATCCCATACAATCGAGTAAGCTCTTTCTGTGACATCAAACATCTGGAGGAGATACATGCAAATATTGTGTAACAACGCAAAATCTGGCTTATATATTTGGCAGAATATCTCTAAAACTGCCGGGCAGTTTGTATTTTTGGTAACAGTAGCTTGAAGCAGATACATGCAGACTAAATAGAGCTAGACACTGTTCTTTAGAGAGCATATCACTACACCCAGTAACGTCTAACTTTGGAAAAGAGCTTAACATTCCAGAAATGCCTCAAAAAACTATGGGAGGGTAGTATCTGATCTTCCAGCATTTTATTGCTGATTCTGCATATGATCTCTTAAGAATTTTAGATAATTAACAGATAATGCCTGTCAATCCCAATAAATTAGGATTACACTGTATAGCTACAAATTTTCTGAAGATATTTTAGGGGAAATTAGGATTATGCAGAAATTAAAGAAAAGGAGTTTAAAAAGATAGAAATAGTCATCTTATCACATGGTTATGCAAATACTTCCTATTCAGATTCCATGCTTATTAAGAAATATTTTATTTATAATAATTGGCTTTCTGTTAAGATATTTCCTATGGGAAGTATTCACTAATAAGATGAGAGGAATTTTTTTATTATACTTGACAGTTAAATGATTTTATTTCTATATCAATCTCCATAAATTTTGTTTATGTCTCATTAACCAGACCTGACTTAATTCAGTACAAAATGACAAAGAGAAGATTTCTGGAACTTGGCAACCTTTCCAAAATGAGGAATTTGTGAGATCTGATGCTAGCAAACTGTCACTCATCTGAATTATGTTGTCAATTTACTTTTTTCCAAGCACATTAATTATATGATTAGAAATCATAGCCTAAGGCCAGTGGGTTGTAAACAAAGTTGACCAGTCCTGAGATGGGTTGGAGAATGAATAATTGCCATTTTAAAACTATCATTAACCAAAAAATGGAGCCACAGAGCACCAGGCCCCTGGCATTTCTGATGCTGCTCAGGCCTATGTAACAGGAATTATACTCAGTTAAGAGCAGCTGAGTCTGAATCTCCCTTTTCTACCCAGTCCCTACACAGAGTCAAAGATCTACCCCAGGCATGTAGACCAAGAATGCTGGTCACAGATCATTCCCACTGAAAAAGTACTGATAGAAGAGGTTTATGAGTGGTAAGGAGATAAGTCTGTTTATAGACAGGAGCATAGATAAGTTTGTTTATAGGTAAGAGTATAATCCTGAGGAAAGGCCATTAAACCTGCCTCCATATCCACAAGATTGGTGCATAGATTGTTCCCATGTGGAGAACTAGATTGCAAAATGAGAGTAGTTTCCTTAAAGTGGTTGAGATGATGTGGAATAGAATATGGGGAAGTTCAGTGTAAAATGGTGCTCTTGGAAACAAGAACTTAGCGATGTGCAGTTAAAAAGAGGGTGGTAGCTCAGTGAGAACAACTAGGAAAATGACTTAAGAAGAAAGTCAGTAGAAAAGGAGAAAGAGTTAAGAAGGCCCCTTCTGTAGTCTTTGCTGACCTCAAAGGCTGATCTACCCTGATATCAGTTCATTGGATCAGACTTAGGAGCAACTGATAACTCCATGATGTTGAAAAAATAAAAGAATCTAGCAAATAGTGCACACCAAGTGCTGAGAACAATTTTAATAAAAGCAGACCAGCTAGAAACTTACCAAGAGTCAGGGAAAGAGAACTGAAAAGCTCAGACCTAAGGAAAAGTTCAGGTTGACTGTATATGCCCAAGGTAGTACTCACTGAGAAGCAAGGGCATCACACTACCTGGGACATGGAATTCACTGAATCAGGCCATCCGGTAACTAAACAACTACACAAAGAAGGAAACGATAACAAGAAATATGGAAGAGAACCAGAAATTCAGTATCTGCAACTGTCAAAATTTATCATTTAAAGGTCAATAGACCCCTAATTGAGTGGACACAAAGTAATCCACATTAAATATATTACAGTAAAGATGTTGAAAGATGAGGGTAAAAAGAAAATTCTAAAATACTAAGGGAGAGCTCATCATACACATGGAAACCCCAATAAAATAAAAAGCTGTCATCTATTATTTATCTAGAATGCAGAGCCCAAGAGGATGACATATTCAAAGTGCTGAAAAATAAAAAAATGTAAACTGAGAATTTTATAACAGGCACTATCTTTCAAAAATATATTCTCAGATACACAAATTGAGAAGATTTCTTACAAGCTGACTTGCCTGACAAGGCATACTCTTTATTTTTGGTTTGATTTTTCTTATTTTGTGGTCCTGGGGAATCAAATCCAGGGCCCCTCATAGACTAAGCAAGCAGGCTCGTGCTAAGCTATACCCCATCCCAACAAGACATACTAAAGAAAATTCTTCAGGCTGAAACCAAATGATACCAAACATTAATACAAATCAACATGAAACAACCACATACAACTGGTAAAAGCAATGACAGTTACAGATAATTATAAATTATACTATAATTGTATTTCTTCACCTTTCTCCTCTTAATTGATTTAAAAGCAATTACAGAAACCAATACATGTGTGTTATTGACCTGAAATATGTGTAATATGCTTGATAATAGGCAGGTGGGTACAAAGTTGTATTGGAGAAAGGAAATGATACCAGATGATATATTTATAGGAAGAAATAAAGAGGGCAGAAGTACTATGAAAGAAGGTTTGTGTAACAAATTGCATGAAAATATAATAGCTCCCTATTCTTTCATATCTCTAAAAGACAAATTGCATAAGATAATATAATATTGATACATCAATAGAAAATATAATATATGATATAAAAATATAGTCTGCTGCATTTACAGATATATGACAAAGGTGATACAGTGAAAGAGAGAAGAAAGAGGCCATATTATTGGTTCTTATATTGATGGATTCTGCACCCCAGGAGTCAACCAACCACAGATCAAAAATATTTTTTAAAAACCCTGTTTATATAGAAGATGCACAGAGTTTTTTCCTTGTTATTATTCTCTACACAATATAGTAAAACAACTATTTACACAGCATTTACATTGTGTTAAGTATTATAGGTAATCCAGAGATGATTTAAATTTTATGACATGAAATGCAAAACTTATGAGAAAAAACTACATCATTTTATATAAGGGTGTTGAGCACCCACAAATTTTGATTTTCATGAAGAGTCTTGGAACTAGGGTCCCACTGATATCAAGGGGTAGCCGTATACAGAGTACTCTTTCTGCATGTCACTTCAGATATAGAAATACTCATTAGCATAAATCTGAAATAGATTCCTGGAAGAGGAATACTGTAAGCCTTATTATAATTAAGAAAGCAATTTTTAAAATAATGAAATACATTAAGACAATTAAAATTTAATTTCACAGTTGTTCTTCACGGTTTTGAGGGAAAATGACTGGAGAGCTTTTAGAAAGCAAAAAGTAATGCTTCTAAGACCAGACATATTAATAAAATTAAACAAACCAATCAAAAGGCAGAAATCCAACAAGATACATGACACCATCTTAAGCCCCAAAGATATAAACTGAAAGTAGGGATGCTTCGTGTGGGTGCTTAGCAAGGATGCTTCCAGGCAGGAAGACGGTAACTTCAAGCCCAACTGAAGCAACCTACCAACTTAGAAGACCCTTTCTCAAAAAATAGCAACAATAATAATAATAAGTGACTGTAGCTGAGTACAAAGGTCCTGAACTCAGACCCTCAGACTGAAAAAAAGTAACATACACAAGATTAACTGAAACTCTTTTCAAAGAGTGGAAATGGCCATAGGATTTAGAATTTCAAAGCAAATAGATTCAACTTTTTTAAAAAGAAAAAATATTACTACTGACAAAGAGGCACATTTTACAATGATAAAGGGGTCAATTCATTTGGAAGTTATAATAATTATAAACAGATAATCATGTACACTAAAACTTTATCTAAACTACAGCAGGATGTCACAGATCCAGATAGCCAATGCAACTGAACCTTGCAGCAGTGTATGAAAGTCACGTGTTTGCAATCTTTTCCTTTACCATTTAATGAATACCCTTCATTTCCATGGATTAAGTGGGAAGATTAAAAATATATTACAGAAGCGAAGTAGGATCTGAAAAGTCTAAAATTCTTGTTAACATCTTTCAAATAAAGCTAGTACTCCAGTGTTTATCTACAACCTTTGAAACAAAGTACAGAGTCGGGTTCCCAGTTTGACACTTGGCCAGCCTACTTCTTGTGCTCACTATCTATTGATTCTAAGATTAAAGCATTGCTAGAACTTCTTCCATGTCTGTGCATAACCTTGTGAATGTTATGGGCTGTGATTTCATCTATGTCTTTTTTTCTAGTAATTTCAATTCCCATTTGCTTTCTTGTGTTTTTTTTCCTTCTTTTTTTTTATAATTTCTCAATATTTATGGTTCATTTGTTGTATTACAATATCAGAAATTGGACTATATGTTTAAAAAAATTCTGGCTTCACGCGCAGGGAACATCGCAGGAACTGGCATCTCGGCCTGGCTGTTTGGGACTGGGAACTTCGTAGAGACCTGCGTCTCAGCCTGGGCTGTTTGGGACTGGGAACTTTGCGGAGACCAGCATCTTGGCCTGGCTGTTTGGGATTGGTAGGCCTGCCCTTCACCCGAAGGGAACCTCATGGAGACCAGCAGCTTGGCCTGGTCTGCTTGGGACTGGGAAATTCAGAGACCAGCATCTCAGCCTGGCTGTTTGGGACTGGTAGGCCCGCTCTTCACCTGCAGGGAACATCACAGAGACCAGCAGCTCAGCCTGGGCTGTTTGGGTCTGGTAGGCCCACCTCTCACCCATAGGGAACCTCGCAGAGATTGGAATCTCGGCCTGGGCTGTTCAGGATGGGGAACATTGCATGGACCAGTGGCAGAGGGCCTGAGGTGCCTGGGACTGCTGCTGCTCAGCCCCCACCTTCTCCAGGAACATGTAGGAAGCCTGCCACAGGACTGAGCTGACTGGGACCACATCTGCTGGACCCGCGCTTCCACCGGGAACATTGGACTACAGTGGACTACCATGCTGGCTTGATGAGAGGTTCAGGAACCCCTCACCCAAACAGAACACCTCATCAGGCTTCATTCAGTGTGGCACACAGCAATTTGACAAGCATCAACCACACAGTAGAACCCCGAAACACACACTGCATAAAGTTGTGTCTGTTGGAATAGAAAGACCAGAAATTCACCCAATAGGTGAAAATGACTAAACAAAAAGGCAAAATGGAATCCCGAACATCTAGTCCATCAAGGGCAAGTGCAGGCAGTAATGAAATAGAGGACCCCAAAATTCATACACCAGAAATCTCTGAAAAGATAGCAAATGAAGTAAAGAAACAAATCCATGAGGCTATAGAGGAACTCAAATTAGAAATAATGTCTTATGTAAAGACAAAAGTAACAACCTTAGTAAATGAGCTGTTCAACACAGCTACAGGAGAAATAGATAAGAAACTACAGGAGCATGGGAAATTGATTGAAACTTTGAATGAACAATGCAGAAGACAAGCAGAATCTATGAAACAAATTGAAAGAGATATGCAAGAAACAAAAAATTGCATTGAAAGCCTGCAAAGCCATTTAAATGAAGCTGAGGATAGAAGTTCAGACCTTGAGGACAGGATTGCACATAGCGATCTTGAAAGGGTAGAACTTATAAAAACAACAAAGCAGCATGAAATGACAATCCAACAGCTACAAGATGATGCCAGGAGAAACAATGTTAGAGTAATAGGCATTAGTGAGGAGGTAGGAGACAATGCAAAGGATATAGCTAAGCTGTTTACAGAAATAATGGCATAAAATTTCCCAAACATGGGGGAAAAATCTGATATACAAATAAGTGAGGCATATAGAATGCCACACAGTCATAACCAATATAAACCTCCACCCAGACATATAATTATTAAGATCTCAGACATACAGGCTAAAAACAGAATACTAAAAGCTGTTAGAGAAAAGACACCACTCACCTATCAAGGAAAGCCTATTAGAATCACAGCAGACTTCTCAGCACAAACCTTCAGGTTAAGAGGAGCTTGGAGTGAAGTATTTCAAGCCCTAAAAGAAAACAACTTTAAATCCAGACTGATGCACCCAGCAAAACTGTCTTTCAAATTTAGTGGAGAAACAAGATACTTCCATGACAAAGAACAACTAACGAAATTCATATCCACCAAACCAACCTTAGAAAGAGTGCTGAAGGACATCCTAGATAGAGATAAAAATAACCACAATCTCCAGAACAACAACAGAAAGAAATCACCAGGCTGGACAAGAAAGTAAACAAGGGAGAAAGCAGGAAACTAACAACAGTAACACAACATGGCAAAGTCAAGCCAGTACATATCAGTGATATCTATAAATGTAAATGGGCTTAATTCGCATATCAAAAGAAACAGGCTGGCAGAATGAATCAAGAAACAGGATCCCACAATATGCTGTATACAACAAATGCATCTGACTCAAAAAGAAACTCATAGATTAAAAGTCAAAGGATGGAAAACAGTATTCCATGCAATAGGAACCCAGAAAAAAGCAGGAGTAAATATTCTATTTGCAGACAATGTGAATGTCAAACCTAAAATGATTAAAAGAGACAAAGAAGGTCACTACATACTCGTAAGTGGACAAATTCAAGAGGAAGAACTAACAATTATAAATATATATGCACCAAACACAGGAGCACCCAACTATATAAGACAGATACTAAAGGACATGAAAAACCAAATACACAAGAACACAGTTATTACAAGGGACCTTAACAGCCCATTGTCACAAAGAAATAGATCAGCTAGACAAAAAGTCAGCAAATAAATAATAGAACTGGATCATATCTGCGAGCAATTGGACTTAGTAGATGTTTACAGAGTGTTCCACCCAACCACATCAGAATACATATTCTTCTCAGCTGCGCATGGGACATTCTCCAAAATAGACCATATATTATCCCATAAAACATTCTTAAGTAAATGCAAAAGTATTGAAATTATCCCACGCATAATATCTGATCATAGCACACTGAAATTGGAAATTCATGGCAAAAGAAACTGCAAAACTGGCATAAATACATGGAAATTCAATAACAACCTTCTGAACAACCAGTGGGCTACAGATGAAATTAAAGAAGAAATAAAGCAACACCTAAAATTCAATGAAAATGTGGAAACAACCTATTTTAATCTGTGGGATGCATGAAAGCGGTCTTAAGAGGGAAATATATAGCAATAAACTGTCATATCAAGAAAACAGAATGAGCACAAATAAATAATCTAATGCTGCATCTCAAGCTTCTAGAAAATGAAGTTATATCTAAATCTCATAGAAGAGAGGAAATTATAAAGATCAGAGCAGAAATCCATGCAATTTAAACTAAAAAAAATACAAAGAATTAATGAATCAAAAAGCTGTTTTTTTGAGAGAATAAACAAAATTGACACCTCTAGCTAACCTTATAAAGAAAAAGAAAGAAAAAATCCAAATGCACACAATAAGGACTGAAAAGGGAAATTACTAGAGATCCCATGGAAATTCAAAAGATCATAAACACCTATTTTGAAAATCTCTACTCACATAGAAAAGAAAACACAGAGGAAATTGACAGATTTCTAGAGACATATGAACTACCAAAGCTCAACCAAGAAGATATAGCAATTTTGAATAACCCAATATCAGCTATTGAAATTGAAAACATAATAAAAAACTTACCAACAAAGAAAAGCCCAGGTCCTGATGGATTCACAGCTGAATTCTATAAGAAATTTAGAGAAGACTTGATGCCAATACTCCTTAAACTCTTCAATGAAATTGAAAGGAAAGCAATCCTCCCTAAATCATTCCTGGAGGCAAGTATTACTCTGATACTAAAACCAGACAAAGACCCAACCAAAAAGGAGAACTATAGGCCAATCTTACTTACTAATGAACATAGATGCAAAGATTCTCAATAAAATACTGGCAAATAGAATGCAGCAAATCATCAAGAAGATTATACATCATGACCAAGTGGGGTTCATTCCAGGAATTCAGGGATGGTTTAACATATGCAAATCAATAAATGTAATACACCACATCAA
>PVJX010033729.1:0-19468 GCA_004027295.1 Dolichotis patagonum | reverse complement strand
ACTTCTAAGCAAGCACTCTCCTACTGAGCTAGCTACACCTTGAGTTTCATTCTTTAGTATTACAAACAGTGTTTTTTTTAATGAGTATAGGTATTTTCTCTGTCCTCCAATTCTCTGCAGTGTGTGTGTTGGAGTGGGGGCCCCTGCATGGTCACTTGTGTCACAGGGCTACTGTGTGACAGGGCAGAAAGCAACAATTCTTCCACTCAAGGAAGCAACCATTATAGATCTTGACCTTAGAAGAGAATCAGGCTGAAGTGCCCCAGAGTGCGGCAGAAGGGAGGACTAAGGAGTGAGATGGGAGCTGTTGAGAGCCTTTCTGAAGACAGGAAAATGACTTAGGCTCTGCTGGATCCTGGAGTGGAAAGATCCCAGGCCTCTGCCCTTCCTGGAGTGGTGGTGGGAGGGCCTCCTACTGGGTGGTTGTGGGTGCCCTCTCCGGGGAAACCTACCCATAGCCAGCATGCCTGGGCCCCCGCTATGGGCAGAACTGCTGGCTGACCAGGGGCCACAGCAGCTTGGATAGGAGCTTGTTTGTGATAGCAGAGTGGACGGAAGGCCAGAGGGCTTTTATGGGGCTGGACTAAGTTAGGCCAGCACTGCGGGGTGGGGTCTTGGAGCATATAAAATTTGATTTGGAGAAAGGAGAGAAATGTGACTCTTGTTCTAGGGTGAGTTAGGTCAAATTTCTCTCTTACAAATATTTAGGTACAGAAAATATCTGTTATTTAACGTTTCATGGTGATTACCAGCCCCATTATTCCAGATCTGCTTTTTCAGAAGTGGGGCTAAGAGCTGCGGGAGATGGTGACTTAAAATAAAAATATGACCTGTGCGTTAAAATACTGACTTTCTCATTATTTCTTGGTTTCAACTCAGATTTCTGAATAGCCATGACACGGTCATAAAGGATTAGTGATGATCTTGTTGCATCTTTCTAGTTAAGTGTTTGATGAAGAAGAGCAGAAAATAATCAAATAAAAATTAGAAAGAGTCTGAATAACAGTTGGAAATATGTTAAATTATGGCACATACACCATAAAAGTCTATGAGGCTACTAAAAATCAACAGGTAAAAAAATCCTGAATGGCACAGAAAGATGTTTATGTATTGTTAAACAAGCAAAAGATACATTATACAATCAGAGCAGTTATTGTTCTAGGACAGTCCTCAGCAACTCTCGTTGTTCAGGAGTGGGGAGGCCAGCTATTCAACAGCTCTTCTTGTTGATGAGGAAACAGAAGCCTTGAGAGGGACTGGGTGAGACTTTCTCAAAGTCACAAAATTCGTCAGTGGCATTTGTGGGCCTGTAACCCTCTACTCCTCCTCCTAGCAGTACCCGCTGTTTTCTAACCTGTGTTACACAAAACATTTCTCCTCATATTATCAGTAGCCCTGCATCCAGTGAAAGAAGCTTCAGATTTCCAGCTCTCCCTCCCTGGCATCTGCAATGCAACTTGTTACACAGCAAGGTGACTCACTTCAAAACACCAGCTTATTTGTCCCCACCAGTCAGAGTCCGTTTTCTGTTGTTACAGCAAAACAGCTGAAACTGGGTAATTTGAAAGTAAAAGAGGTTTATTTTAGCTGGAGATTCAAGTGCATGACGGCAGCTTTTGCTTGGTCCTGGCGAGGACCTCCTGTCGATGGAGTTACACAGTGGGACACGTGCAGGAGTGGAAGTGGTCCAGGCGGTGCCAGAGGACGCAGGGAAGTTCCAGGCTGTCTTGGAACAACCCATCCTTGCAGAAAGCACCATTACCAGAAAAGATATTTCTTCTGGCTATGTTCTAAAGGTGAAAATACATGTTTTTTAAAAAGATATTTTAAATTATATTTATATTTATTTATAGTGTTATATTTGTTTATATCGTTTTATTTATATTTTTTGTCAAAAAATTGTCTGTGATAATACCTGGGTTTATATTTTATTTTTGTTTTCTCCTTTGTGCTTTCCTGTAGTTTTGAATTTTTATCAAGAACACATAAGATTTATGAAAATAAAATAGTGGACACCAAGAATGTGCCAGACAGCATTTCAAGGCCTAGGGAAACTTGACATATCTTTACTCTCATGAACCTTACAGTATAGGAGCAAAGACAGACCATATCACAAAGTGACAGAACGACATAAAATAATTTCTTTCTGTTTGTGTTGTTGTTTGTTAGAGTGTTTGTGTGTGTGTGTGTGTTTTGTTTTGTTTCATTTTGCCTTTTTGAGACAGCATCTCCCTGTGCTATTCAAACTGGCCTTGAACTGACTTTATAGCCTAGGCTGGCCTTGAACTCATGGTGAGCCTCTTGCCTCAATTTTCCAAGTGCTGGGATTACAGGCACATGACAACACACCTGGCTAAGATAATTTCTGATAGTAAATGTAATAAATAAATGTAAGAAGGTCAAATAGAAGGATATGACAGGCAAGAACTAGTCAGGGTACTGGGGGCTGACTGAATTAAGATAACCGGAGATGACCGGCATTACCAGAAACCTTGTCGTGGAGAAGACAGCATGGAGAGAGCTGCAAACAGCATTTGGATGGGATGTGCAGATTTGTTATGGTGAAGTTTTGGAGAAATTTAGGGTGCTGTGGGCTGTCAGTCCCAGGGAAAGCATTCTTTTTTCTTTTTATAATGTATGACTGATGTTTTATTCATTCAGTGGAATACTGCAGAGCAACAAGAATGAATGAACTATGCTACACATAATATAGATTAATATTACAAACATAATGCTGATTTTAAAATCTGGTCAAAGTAATCTTCAGGGTTAGAGGTCACAATGTTTACCTGTGGGCGGGAGGCACCTTTGTACCCGGTGCTGAAGGATGGGTGCAGTGTCCCAAGAATTTATTGTATGCTACAACAAAGAAAGTAATCTACTTTCTTATAAAGTTCATTTACAACGTTCAAAGTTCCAGCAACTATATGTATAATGTGGAGCAGTCTCAGAAGCTAAAGATAGAAAAATACTCCTTTCTACCTTCCCATTGTGTGACAGGGGCACACCAGTGTACACTGAGAGTTACTAGAATTGATAGCTTGTGAGCCATGGTGTGCATTTCTGACAGACAACCCAAAAAGGTAGAGGTTGATGCCAAAAAAGGCACATTAATGCACCAAAACAAAGATCAAGCAGGTTGAAGGGAAACAGATATTTTGAAGGTAAGCCTCTTTGGAAAGGATCGAAGCTAAAATGGTAACTAGGTTGCCTGTGAGTGGCAGGGTTATGGGTGACTTCAATTGTCTTCTTTGTGTTGTTTTCTGCAGCCAACATGTGTTATCTTTATAAATAAAAGAAAAACGAAAGGTGTGTTGTTCTTATAAGTTCCCTTAAAATCCTAAAGTTAGAAAGTCAACTGTAATCTAAAGCTGAGAATGAATTTTGTGTAGAGATTGTGAAATAATTTGAGCTCATAAGTGACAGACCCTCTAACAGGAGGAAAACAGGGCTGTGAACTGCGGCCCTGCAAAGTTGAAAGCCCTTGCAGGGGAGGTGACAGGCCATCACCTCTTGGTTCCAGCCATTTCTGCTGTGGAGAAATGTGGACAGAGTGGTCAGATCTGAATCTCCAAGAGATGCCAAACAATCTGCTAGGCAGTAACCTCCATGGAGGGCAGGAAAACACATGCACAGGAGGAGGACATTGTGCTGCCTACTGCAAAGTCTACTTGAGTAATGTTTTAAGTTCACTACCTGCTCTGCAGAGATCTCTTCTCAGCTCTTAGAAGACCATGTTGAAAGGGAACTCTCACAGTCTCCCACTGCGGGCCCAGCAGCATCTGGAACACACTGATCCTTGTAATCCTTATTGTCAGGAAATATTAATGATTTAATCTCCCAGGCTCATTCTGGCTTCTATGCGGCCTTGTCAGTGAGATCGACAGACAAGACCGGGAGAGCTCCGGATTGTAGCAGTACGTGCTGACTCACCTTGCCACAGACTGCCTCAGAAGCCCTCTATCTTGGCCTCTCCACGGAATTAACCAGAGGGATTCCCAGCCATGGGTGAGGTGACAGCAGAGGAGGTGGAAAAGTTTCTGGACTCAAATATTGGCTTTGCCAAGAAGTATTACGACCTCCGCTACCGGGCTAAGGTTATCGCAGAGCTTCTTGGAGCCAAGGAGGCAGCCGTGGACTTCAGCAGCTTCCACTCACTGAGCAGTGTGGAAGAGAGCGAGCTCATCTTTGATCTCATACGGGACTTCCAGGAAAACTTACATGCAGAGAGGAGCATCTTCAACGTCATGAAGAAGCTGTGCTTCCTCCTGCAGGCAGACCGGATGAGCTTGTTCATGTACAGGGCCCGTAATGGTGTCGCGGAGCTCGCTACCCGGCTCTTCAATGTCCACAAGGATGCTGTCTTTGACGACTGCCTGGTCGTGCCTGACTCAGAGATCGTCTTCCCCCTGGACATGGGTGTCGTGGGACACACTGCACACTCGAAAAAGCTTGCCAATGTCCCCAACACAGAGGAGGTACTCTCTTCCCCGTAACAGAGGGTAGTGAGGCATTATTACCTGGAGTCCCAGCGTGCAAGTGGGCCGGGGAGCTGCTGGCCTCTAAGCCTAGGCTGGCGATGACAACGCACGTTTATTCATTTACTTATAACCATTTTTTTTTCCTTTGAGACAAGGTCTCACTTTGTAGTTTAGGCTGGCCTTGAACTCATTATGTAGCCCAGGCTGGCCTCGAACTCTGGGCAATACTCCAGCCTCAGTTTCCTGAGTGCTGGCATTATAAGTGTGCACTACCATGCCGAGGACTTTACAACTTTTTGTTTTGGGAAAAAATCCAAACTTATCAGAGGAATTTTAAAATAATACGAAAGACTGTATTTCATCCCGATTCATCATTCATTATGACTTATCATGTTTGCTTTCTCCCTCCATTTGTCTGACTTATCTGTAAGTGTCTGAGGCACTTACAGATATCATGACCTTTTGTTCCTAAATATTTCACTCTGTGTCTTGATTTTTTTTTTTTTTTCATTTTTTGAGGTAGGGTCTTGCTGCGTATATTCTTCAGGCTGGCCTTACACTCACTATATACCTCAGGCTAGCCTTGGTGTTGTGGTGATCCTCTTGCCTTAGCCTCCTGAGTGCTGGGATTACAGGTTTAGAACAAGGACATTTCTTATGTATCCTTGAATGATTAAAATCAGGAACTGTAATGTTGACATAACACTGTTGTCTAATAAGCAGTTCCTATTAAGTTTTTGCCAGTTTCTTGACTATACCTATGTAGTCCTTTTTGTTTAGTTTACATACTTGAATCTGAAATAGCTGCGCAGTATATTTGTGTTTCCCATGAATTTGATGTGTTTGAGGGGTATGGATCAAGTATTTTGCAGAAATAAACTTTCATTTGGGCTTGTCTGATGTTAGATTCAGGTTGTGCATTCCTGGCAAAAATATTACTGAAGTAATACTGGTTTTCTTCATACTTTGCATGAGGAGATCTGATTTTTAACTGTCCCGTTACTATAAATGTTAACATTGATCACTTGGTTAAACCCTTGCTCTATCTTCTAATCAGCTACCTGCCTATGAGTTTCTATCCTCAGTTTTGACAGGGACTTCTGTGATAACTACGGGCAAATCATTGCCCCTTTTTCAGACATTAGCTTCTGTTTGTTTGTTTGTTTTGTTTTTTAGAGACAGGGTCTTATGTAGTTCAGGCTGGCCTTGAACTCTCTATGCACCCCAGGCTAGTCTCAAACTCTGGGCAATCCTGCTGCGTCACCCTCCCAGGTTCTGGGATTACACCTGACTTCAGACATTAACTTTTAAAGGCTACAAAGCAATTGCCGTGTAATCCTCTGCCGGGGTCAACTCCTACAGGTTTCAGTTTAGAAGTTATTTCCTCAGGGAGTCTTCTTGGGTCTTCCCATTAGAGTCCCCCTCCCGAAATCATTTATCAGAGTAAGCCCTGGAGTCAGGGACCATGTCTGCTTTATTCACTGGTTATCTCAGGATCCTGCACAATGAAGTGGTCAGTAAATAAAATACAAGAGACTCACTTTGTGTCAAGCAATGATACAATAATTTAACTCCTGTCTCACCTAAAAGAATATTGGCCCCGTAACAGCAGATTCATCTGGGTCATATTTACTAACCAAACAAGATCTAGCCCCCAGTCACTTTGACTTTGTCCTTACCTCACTCTTGGCCTAATTTAAGGTTAAGTGTCTGAGGTTTACAAGGTGGGCAGAGGGGCTGCCAAGATCATTTGATCCAACTGCCTCATTAAACTGTTATAGAAACTGACCCTGGGGACCTTGAGAAGGAGTCTACCCAAGGTCACCAAAAAGTTAGGGCCAAGATAGGAATTCTACTGCAAGAATCTACTACTGCAGTAATCCAAATGAGTCATGAAACCGCCATGTGGGCCTCTGTGAGAAACACCCTGGGCCACCTCCCTCATGGGGCTGATCTTTGCGTCCATCTTCCCTTGGTTCCCCTTGGCATAGCGTACCACTCAGGAAGCTTTCTGCTGGACTCGTCCAGTTATGCTGGAGTTTGTTCTCTCTTCACTTGTCTCTAGACTTTTGCCTTAATCATATGTATTGTCTCACTCATTTAACCTTCATAAAAGTCTTATGGAAAAACTTTTATTATCTCTGTCCTCCCGATGATGCAATTGACAGATAAAAATGTTGAATTGCTTGCTCAGGGTGCACAAGGAACAGGGAGGGAATTTAAGCCCAGGCACTCTGGACTTGAGCCCACAATATGTGCCCTTTGCTATTCTCTACTTCTTCCTTGTCTATAAATCAAGAGCTATGGGCTGAGAGTCTCGGAAGAAAGGTCATTTCTAGTCCTACACCAGAAAGCTAAAATCTTACACTTTGAGATCACATCTAGGTGTGAATTCTGGCACCTTCTAAGAATGCAGCCTTTGCAAATCATTTAGCCTGTTTGAGTTCATTTTCTAGTATATGAAACAGTGATAACAGCTACCTCACAGCATCATAAGGATTAAACAAGGGGAGTATTTCTCATTCAGCAGTATTCTTGGCACATTATAATGACTCACTTCAGCAATTCCTTTTTATTTTTATTATCATTATTTTGTTGTTGCTGTTAGGGATTCTAGTCTAAGTGACAGATGCTGTACTGGGTTCGTGTTTTAGATTCTGCCTGTGGGAAAACAGAACAAAGGTTCTGTAGACCCTGGCATTATGGGACTGAGGATTTAGGAAGGTTCTCTGATTCCAACAGATTCAGGCCCAAGAGTTTGCTGAATTTCTGTGTAAATCATGGACTGTTGCTTCCTGCTTCACCCCTAAAGTTCACCCTGGAAGCCACACCTGTCTTTCCCTGAAACCTATTGGCTTAGGGCAATTTCCCTGGCTGTACTCAGTATTTGTAAGCTATTTGCTTCTGCTCTCCTTGGAAAACCTTACTCAATTTTTGGCTAAGGGCAGAGACTGCTTGACTGTCAAGTAGTAAAAGGTGAATGGAGGAGGATACTGGTATGGATTGGGATCTAGGTTGTCCCCGGCCCACTAACAAGTAAAAAATGTTCCACAAAAACTGGAGACATGATTACAGTCACTGCATTTCTGAAATGTGAAACTATAAATAGAGCTTTCCAGGGCTTTAATGTACCTCCTACCCCTGGCAGATTCCTTTTATCCTTGGGATCACTCTAGGAAAAGTTGTAATTAGAACTGCCAGATAAAATGTAAGACATCCAGTTAAGTTTGAAGTTTAGATAAACAAAGAATAATATTTTAGTAAAAATATGTCTCATGCAATATTTCACATACAACTAAAATTGTTTGTTTACTTAAAATTGTAATTTAACAGGGAATTTTTTTTTTTTTTTTTTTTGGTACCAGAAATTGAGCTCAGGACCTTGAGCATGCCAAGTAGGTGCTGTGCCACTGAGCTAAATCCCCAGCTCCTAACAGGGAATCTTATATTTTTATTTATTAAATATAGAATGCCTCATTGCTACTTAGTACTTATTTACATTAATCTTAACCCTTTCTCCCAGCAGAAAAGTCATGAGGCTGTCTGTCCCTGTCTTATTCACCCCGTTGCTGGCGCCTGCTCCAGCCACTGGCACAGTGGGTGTATTCATTGCCCTGGGCTGAGTGAGTGAAGGAATAAATGACAGCTCCTCTCCATCACTCCTTTGCGCAGCCACTCCTACTTCTGAAGGCTGAGCCTGAGAAGCCCAGCATCCTAGGGACTGTCACATCTAGTCTGCCTCTCTTGTCCTTCCCTTCCTGGAGACCTGAGACTCAGGACACTAGTGAAGAGAGAAACCTCAAGGAGGACTTGATCCATCACTCTTGATTTTACCAAAGGGGAAACTGAGGCACAGAGAGGTTTTTTTTTTTTTTTTTTTTTTTTCAGTTTCTGGCGATGTACTAAGTAGCCTCTAAAGCCAATCATAGGCTGCTGTCTCTGGGGCCCCAGCTTAGAGCCCTCATTCTGTGCTAATCTGCCTCGAATTATGGTTTGAATGGTGAGTTCATGTTTTACATGAAATACTGTTCTATTATGAGGACCAAATAAGGGCAACCTCATTTTGTTGGTCTTGGCTTATCTAGTATCCAACACAGAGCCAGGGCTCAACGAACCTGAACTCTAAAGAAGACAGTTTTGAGTGGTAGGGTTCATACAAGATAATGAGAAATATATGTAGGTTGTCTGGCTCTGGGCCTGGTACTTCATTATTACTAAATAAATATATCTTATTATTGCATCCAGGGGACAAGCACCACTCTTCTGTACCAACATCCCACTGGGATCATAAGCTCAGCCCCAATAAAAAGAGGGACAAAGTTTAATGAAAGGAAGACATTTTATTTGTAGGAGGAAAAGGAAGAAGGAGAGGAAAAGACAGACAGCTATCCTGAAGAAAAAGAATTAGGGCAGAAGGCTCTGGAAGATGGAGGACCCGTGGGTCCTTTGTTTCCAGCTGTTTTTTATAGGAGGGTCAGAGACTTTTCCCCCCAACCTGGAACTTGCCATAACCGCACTGGCTTTCAGGCATCTCTGCCTAGTATCATTTTTTTGGTCTACATGCAGCTTTTTTCTATCTGTTTATTTGTCCTTAACCTACTTTTTAGGGCCTTATCTTAAGGGGTGGGTGGCTAGTTGGCAAGGGGAGGACTTCTTCATGGTTAGCTTAGAATTAGTAAGGGGCCATGTGGATATCCATTGTACTCTATAATTAGATAATAAACGTAATGACCCTAGAGTGAATATATATGTGCACATACATGTTAGTGTGGAGGTGTGTGTGCGTAGTTGAATGAGATGTTTTGTTTTGTTTTGTTTTGTTTGGTTTGGTTTGGTTTGGTTTGGTTTGGTTTGGTTGGCTGAGACAGGGTCTCACTGTGTAGTTCAGACTGGCCTTGAACTCACTATGTAGCATAGGCTGTCCTCCAACTCAGAGAAATCCCTTGCGCAGCCTCCTGAGTTCTGGGATTAGAGGTGTATGTCACGACACCCAGTTCCCCAGTTCGTGTAAGAGTTTTTCCCAAAGTTAGCAGCCCTCCCTCCTTGTGTCTCCTCTATTGATTGGAGCTGGGGAAGGAGGGCTACCTCAGCTTGGCTTTGTGCACTTGGCTCTCTCTACTCTGCCAGCTCTTTTTCTGGTCTCTTAGTACAAGTACCAAGGCCATTTGGTGTCTCTTTTATCTGTTTTAGCTCTCTTTCTCTACATTCGTCCTTGATTTATTTCTTAGGGGAAATATCTCTGGTAAAGTTTATTTTTAACTTCTAATCAGCATTAGCCACAAAAGCTAATGAGGCTCCTGTTTTATTTTTTACAAACTCCTGACCCCACTCATCATGGGGTGCATTAGAGCTTGGCACTATGAATGTCTGAAAAGGGGAATTGAAGAATCAGGTATGAGAAGAAGTACTGCACTACACTCTCAAATCTAAACTCCTTACAGTGGCCTCAAAACCCTACTGGATCTGGCCCCTGCCTGCCTTTCTAACTTCTTTGTCTCCTATTCCCCCTCCCCCTCCCCAAGCTTCACACACACTGATCTTTCTGTTCCTCGGATTTCTCAAACTCATTCCCACTTCCCGGGCTTTACATCCTCTGTGCCCCATTTGGATTGCACTTCCCATGACTCCTTTGGTTCTTCTGTTGTCAGCTCAGTATTAGGTCCTCAGAGAAGCCTTCCCACTGCTGTAACTAACCAGCGTGGCTTCAGCCTGCCATCCCTTCCATCACTTTCATCACCCAGCTTATCTTCTTCAAGGCAGTTGTTACATAGTGGAAAGAGAAAGCCTAGCTATTACTTGCTTTTTCTCTGTCTTCCTCATGTAAATGTAAGTTTTACTAGGGCAAAAGTCCATCCTTTTTCACTGCTCAGGGTCCAGTGCTCAAAGCTCGGACTTTTTTTTTTTTTTGGTACTAGGGACCAAACTCACTAACCTTGCACTTAGTGGCACAAGGCAAGCACTTGTGCCACTAAGCTAACACCCTCCCACACCATCTTAGAAGAGGGGTTTTTTTTTGGTACTGGGGATCGAATTCACGACCTCACGCTTACCAGGCAGGTGCTTGTGCCACTGAACTATATCCCTGGCCCCACCTGAGGTTCTATAACTAGGTTGTTTAGAGTATTCCATATGCTAAAAACAGATGTATGATGATGATCAGGTGGATACCAGTTAATTGGGTTGAGGGAGTCCTTCTAAGAGAGTTCCAGGGCTGGGAACTCAGAGGGAAGGAGGATTCTGGTAGATTGTGAAACCTCTGCCTTAGCTGCAGGAAACACAAGTGTTTGCATTTCTTAACAGAGACTGAACTGACTACATGAAATTTATCTGTGCATGCCCTACTTTCACCTTTGCTGAAGAATTCATAATGTGTCCCTGGAGAATGACACAGAATTCCTTTTGGCTAATGCCGCCTTAGAGATTTTGCTTAATCCTCAAGTGCTAATGCAAACAGAGGCTTCTTTTAATTCCTTTACCCTTCACCTTTCTTGAAACAACTTCACTGACAACAATGCTTTTGCCTATTTACTTAATCCCATTGTAACTATAGGAAATCCAAAAAAACACGGAGCAATAACACTTAGAATTTCTGACTCATGGGAGAGATTTTGCAGACTTAGCTTTAGAAAACTGTGGATTGATTCTTGAATTGATTCTATGAGATATATTTCCATTCTCAGGACAGCATGCACTGCACATGTTTGGGCTAGCTCAGGTTTTAAGCAATGCAGGTAATAAGGAAACTCACCAAGGCCCTAGGAAACAAAAAGGTGGATTTCTTGCAAATTTAAGATAACAATCCAAGATCTGACTCCTCATTCTGACCACAAAGCCTGCACTGCAGCCAATACTGGCCTCTCCGTGTTGACACTCAGGTAAGACTGAGGTGTGAGGGAGAGTACTCCTCTGTATTCCCACAGCTCTGAAGTCCTGATTCCTGTATTAGTGTTATGGATTTATCTGTGAGTGGCTTGTACCTTAGTTACCCAAAGCCTCAGTGTTTGGTATAGACCTTACATACAGTGGGCTCCCACTGAGATTTAAAAGCATGGGGATATCTATTGGTCTGGCTGTGTAGTGCTAGAAATGGATTGTTAGAAAAGTGGAAAATAATAAATCCTTTCACTCCATGACCTGAACCCACTGTAACCTTCTCCAGTCTACTATGAGAAGTAGTACAGCTGAAGTGGTAGTCATGCACACTCACAACTAATACTGACTTTGAGTTACAGTTCACCCTTCTGTAAGATAGATTAATGGTGCCATCTCAGGTTCTTGAGAGGATTGAAATGTAATGATACAGATTAAGCACCATGCACAGCATCTGACAGCTGTTGTCACTATTGTACTCACTGAGGTGTTTCCCCAACTCCCTCATAGCTCTCACTCAGATTTTTATTTTGGCTCTAATGCTGTCACCTCAAGAAAGTCTTCTTTAAACCTCTCTCTTCAGTAATCATCTCCCTCCCATCCTGAGCCCACAAAATGCTTTGCACTCTTTCCATGGTGCTTAGTTGATTGCATCTCAGAGCTTCTTTTACTGGACTTTGTAGACTTCTGTGGCACAAGTTCTGTGGCACAAGTTATCTTTGCTTGCCCTGCCCTTGCTGAAGGAGGGTGGTTGGAAATGTCTTCATTCCCTTGCCAACAAGGGGCTCTGGATTGTTCTGCTATTCCTCTTTGTCTGCCTACCCATGCTTGTCTCTGCTTTCCTTAGGATGAGCATTTCTGTGATTTTGTGGACAACCTCACAGAGTACCAGACCAAGAACATCCTGGCTACCCCCATAATGAATGGGAAAGACGTAGTGGCTGTAATCATGGCTGTGAATAAAGTAGAGGGACCACACTTCACCAAGAAAGACGAAGAGGTAAGCCTCCCATAGGCAATGCTGGGGCAGCCATTCTAGCTCATTTTCCTAGCTCGAGAAGTTCCCTAAGCCCTGCTGTTTGGCCTGGCCTCAACTTCCCCATCTGTAAGGCGAAGGTTTGTCTGATTCTCTTTGAGGGATGGGAGACAAAATAATGTTTCAAATAGTGGGTTTTTAGGTCAGGAATGAAGGGTTAATTGTTCTATCTTTTCTAATCTCTAGCTATTACTGGGAAAGTCACTGAATTTCTCAATATCTGTCTTCTTATTTGTGAAATGGGGATGATTTTACAGTGTCTACCTCACAGTATCCTTGTGATTACTAGGTAGTTTATGTAAGTGACTTATCAAGTTAAACACAAACATCCCTCATATAATGCTTATTATGGTTGTAAGTCCAATAATCATTAACCAGGTAGCTTGTTAAGGAATACCTGTAAATAGTAGACTCTTAAAAATATGCCCTGTTAGTACATTAATATTCTACATTCTGTGAGTTTTATACTCAGTGCAACATGAGCTTCCATTCTGTATTCCATGTGTTCAAATTGCCTCTGATAAAGCTTTTTAAACTGGCTGGGGATTTAGCTCAGCGGCTTAAGCGCCTGCTTGGCAAGTGCAAGGTTGTGAGTTCGATCCTCAGTACCAAAAAAAAAAAAGCTCTTTAAACTTTCAGACATTTATTGATGGTAGTAAAAGTTATCAGAGGAAGAACTTTTCCTCCTCATCCACTTGGTCCATTCTATTTCATTTTTAGATTCTTCTCAAGTACCTCAACTTTGCAAATCTAATCATGAAGGTGTTCCACCTGAGTTACATGCACAACTGTGAGACTCGACGTGGCCAGGTAAGGAGCTTGGCTCAAGGAAAGGCCTGAGCATGCATGTCCTTGTGCTAAAGCAGTTGTGGGCTCGGGGATGGCAGAGCAGATGGTAATGCAGAGGCCTGGGATCCATTATAGAGTTTCTGCCTAGTATTCCTAATGGTATGAGGTAGTAGATGTTTGTAAAACTGTGTCTCCAAGCATTATGTGCAGAGTTTTTAATCAGATGGTTTGGATTTGAGTAACTGCTTGTTAAGTCGCTCTTAGACCCTGAGCTGGTCTTTTATTCTCACTAAGCTTTAGTCTCCTCATTTGAAAAATAAAAATAATTGTGGTATCACCCTCAAAGTAGTACCATCAGTATTAAATAAGATAGTATACATAGGGTACTTATGCTCAATTAATGTTAGTTATTTATTTCTGCAATACTGTGCATTGAACCCAGAGCCTTGTGAAAGCTAGGTGAGTACTCTGCCACTGGGATGTATTATTATTATTAGCCTACAAGATAAAATGAAAAGGTTTAGACTCCACGTAAACTGGTCAGTTATTTCACCTAAGCATGTTTCTCCATCTATAAAGTTGGGATAATTATCCCATTTCTTTCTCTGCATTACATGAGAGTTAAATGTGATAAACTCTAGTAACTATGTTATTCTTTAGCTGAGTGAACTACTGCTTTGCCTGCCAAGAATGCTGAGTGTGTCTCTGTATTTCTTCAGATACTGCTATGGTCTGGCAGCAAAGTCTTTGAAGAGCTTACGGATATCGAGAGACAGTTCCACAAAGCCCTGTACACAGTCCGGGCCTTCCTCAATTGTGACAGATATTCTGTGGGTCTGCTAGATATGACCAAGCAGAAGGTGAGAAAATTGGAAGGACAGACAACCCAAGGGTAAACAGACCTACTGCACAGAATGCATGGACCCATCACGTGTGCAGTGTACAGGAAAGAGGTTGGGAAAATTTGGGTGATGGTGAAGTTTGGCGCAGGTGTTTGCTGAAGACAGTGTACCCATTTTTACAGGGGAAAGTCAATGTAAGACAGAGGTAAGGAGAAATGATCTGCACATTCTTTGGTTTTTTGAAAAGCAAGAAGTGGAAGAAGGCTGGGAGGGAGTACAGCTAAATGATAAAGAAGTTTCTGAATAGGTTGAAACTGCAGAAGAAAGTTGCCAACTTCAGGAATGTACAGAAAATTTATTAAAAGTTGGGCATAAAACTTTTCTACGCTTGTCTTGCTTAGGACTCAGTTGAAGTGGAGACAGATTCTTTATCAGGTCCTTAGAACGCCCAGGGGCCAGATTTATAGCCAGGATGGCAGTTAAATTCTAAATTCGAATTCTTATTTCCAGTATTGAGTCAAATGCATTGCAAAGTCTGGGTTTGAAAAAGACCTTAGTTGTCCAAAGTCCCCCAGATTTTTGACATTTCATGAAAATTTTCTGAGGAGCTAATTAAAAATTGCTGGGCTATATTTTCTTACAGTCTGCTTTTTTCTGTTGCAATTGGGCCATATCCTGATTTTAAGGAACCTCTATTTCTAATGCAGTCATTCATCTGATTTTATATATTGTTGAATCATAAGTGTCTTGCCAAGTATTACAAATTCCAGCACTTAACCTTGGCTTATCCTTCATGAAAAAGCAAATAAATGAATTCATACAAGTAAATGATTTCTTTTAAATGAAAAGGTAAAAAAATTTGGGACAGGTTTTCCTATGCTGCCCAGGCTTGTCTTGAACCCTCGGGTTCAAGCAATCCTGTCTCTTGAGCAGCTGCAACCACAGATAGATATGCTATACCTCTTGTTAGTGTTTCTCAGTGCTGAGATGAAACCCAGGTCTTCATGAATGATGAACATACACTTTACCACTGTACTGCATCCTCAGCTCAGTCAAAAGAATTTTCTCCCTTTCCAGGTGCCAGGTTGTAGCATGACTTGACCCCAGGTTCATTCCTTTCCATAATGTAGTATTCTTCCCTCTTGCCCTTTTGAGCTCCTTATTAAAAGGGAAAACCACATGTAGGCAAGAATATTTTGACTTACTCATCCCCCAAAGATGGAACAAGATTTAGCAATTAAATGTTAGGCTAAGTGGCCTTCAGTCACTCTAAGAACCTGTCTTCAGGCTGCTTAGCCTTAAGCTATTGACATTAAGAAAAAGTCATTAAGCCTTTGAATTGCACACTTTAAATGGATTAATTGTATGGTATCTTCATCTACTTTCTGCTGCTGTAGAAAAATACATGAAGCTGGTTACTTTTCAAGGAAAAGAGGTGTATTTATCTCACAGTTTTAGAGACTTAAGTCTAAGATTGGGCAGCACTATCTGTTCAACCTTTGGTAGCTGACTGCATCACAGTGAGGAACCATATGCACAAATCATCATATGTTGAATATGACAGGAAGCCAGAAATATTTGACACCAGATTTATTCTTTTTATAATAACCTACTCTTTGAGGAACTAACTGAGGTCCATCAAAAACTACAATAATCCCCCAACAACTCAACAACTTTCACTAGGCATCACTCTTAAAGGTTCCACCATTTTTTACATTACCACACTGGGGACCAAGCTTCCAGCACAGGGGCCTCTGGACATACTCAAACCATGTGCAAATCATAGTATATGTTATGTAGATTCTTATAAATAAGCTGATAAGAATAAAAGAAGACCAGGGAGGGAAGATGGAAGAAGACATAGATGTTTCCTACTTTATACCTTGTTCATAATTTCTCTTTTTCGTGGGACAATCTTCAGTCCACTCAGAATTTGGTCATACAAAGTATCAACTCAATGCACTTTCTCTTCTAGGTCCCATTAGCATTTATGCTCTCTTCCCATTACTGTTTTGGTTCTTATTCTATCTATCTTACTACGGTGACAGCAATTCATTTTGTCCTTCTGGAGACAGTAATAAATTCCCTTAGGGCATGAACTGTGCCTTATTCATCTCTGTACAGCCAGTGGTAAGCAGGTTGTGGGGCTCAGGTAAGTTTCCAGTTCCCACTTGCATCTAAAGCTGAATTTTTTTCCTGATGTCGGTAAGCCAGGAAAAGGATCTAACTGAGCAGAAGGCTGAGGATGTGAAACCTGGATTTCATGTAGACCCCTTTCTGCTTGTCTTCTGGATGATATTAGGATTTGCAAACCATCATAATAAATGTGTTTAAACAAGAGAGGGGCAATGAAGCGAGATGGCAAGAGCTAGGTTCTATCCTCAATAACAGTGTTAGTAGATTATTGTTTTTCCCCAGATAATACAGCTGGAAGAACAGAGGCTCTGGAAGAGTAAAGCCTTTTCTGCCAAACCCAGGCTTGACCCAACACAAACTTGGCAGCTCCAGAGGTCAGAGAAACCAGCGGAGAAGTAGCAGGCAAGGCCTGTGCAGGGTCCCAGTGCCTTTTCCAGGATGATGTGCACCTCCTTTCTGGCTTTTCCCCCCTCTTTTGCCAGTGTCTTAGCCATGTGAAAAGCAAACCTTAAGACAAAATAAACTTAACAGAGCTTACTTGAGCAAAGAATGATTCACGAATTAGGCAGACTCAGAACCAGAAGACAGGCAGAAAGTTTTACTCTCCAGTGTGGGCAGTGAACTTTTAAACGTTAAACAAGGAAGTGAAGTACAGAAATAAATTGATTGGTTCCAGCTGAGCACTTGTCTGATTTGGAGATTATTTGACCAGTTGGCTGCTGGCAATGGCTGGAACTCTATTGAATACAAAAATATAGTCCTAAATTAGATTTTGTTTGCTCTGCGAGGTGTCAGCCTTAAATAGCATCATATGTGGTTTTGTCTGTTACATTTAGCACATTGTATCCTCTCTTTCTTATTTGGAAAACATTTTTTTCTCTTGGTTACAAAAGCAACAAAATTTGTTATGGAAAAATGTATGATTAATTTATAATCTCAGTTGAACATGCTGACACATAGTTGTAATCCCAGCATTTGAGAGGCTGAGGCAGGAGGATGGATCACTGTGAGTTCAAGGACAGACTGGGCTGCATAATGAGTTCAAGATCAGCCTGGACTACATAGCAGCACCCTGCCAAAACCAGCGTCCAGCCAAAAACATTGATAATCTCGTTCTAATCACACAGAAGAAACAAATCCTTAGCTTGTCCTTAAGGTAAATTTCTTTGTCACAGAGACCCCACTTGCCGTGTCTTGTTCCACAATATTGAGGGTCCCCAACTCAACTCTCATGTTTATGGCTAATGATTAGATGGATCCCAGCTCCTCATTATTTTACAGGGCAGGTGGGATTGTCCTCTGATGCTAGTGGGTCTTGCTACCCTCCAGCTTAGATTTCAATGAGTTTTTCTCACCCTCCAACTTTCATGTAGGTTGAATCTCTTAATCTCCTTTTTTTGGTCTATTTTCAAAACATGCAATTTTTTTTTAACTCCTAGGAATTTTTTGATGTGTGGCCAGTTCTGATGGGTGAGGCTCCAGCCTACTCTGGTCCCAGAACTCCAGATGGAAGGGTAAGTGTCTCTGACCTTTTCACTATAGATGAATACTTAATGAAATTCGAATGTCACACACAGTAAAATCCACTGAAGGACGTTTCTTTATCACATAAGGTTTTATCTTCTCAGGGTTAGGTTGTTACCCTTGTGTTATAGTAATTGTTCACTACTGGGGACCAGGCCAAAGTCCCCAACTGCCTGTATGATGGGTACAGCAAAGGGTGAAGAAAAGAAAACAAATTTACTAACTCATAAAAAAGCTCCTGGGAGGTCAGGGTCTCAGGATGAGAAGAGACAGTGACACTCCGTATTAGCCACTATTTTGGGGGTGCACACAATAATCAGAGGGGTTATTGGATGACTGAGGGCAGTGAGGATTTTTTAAAAATAATTTTATTGAGATGGAGAAATTCTCCTGATATATTTCTTTTTTTTTTTTCTGGTACTGGGAATCGAACTCAGGACGTTGCACTTGCTATGTAGGCACTGTGTCATTGAGCTATAGCCCCAGGCCTGGTGGTGATAGTCTTAAAATGATGAGGCTGTCGTGTTGATGAGGATCAGGTTAGATGATACAGAGGGCATCAGTGATTTTGTGCTGATGCAGTCTTGTCCCAGTATCACAGAATCATTAAAGCTTCTGGGCCCTAACCTCAATTTATAATTTGTAGTCTCCGACATTTCACCATTGCCAATTCCTGTCATTGATAAAATGATTTTAATATATTCATAGTAATCTAGTGGTTAGACCAAGCAATCAATGTCTTCATTGCACAGAGGAGGAAAGAGCCCCAGAGA
The DNA here is from genome assembly GCA_004027295.1 of Dolichotis patagonum. Classification (NCBI taxonomy): domain Eukaryota; kingdom Metazoa; phylum Chordata; class Mammalia; order Rodentia; family Caviidae; genus Dolichotis; species Dolichotis patagonum. The sequence goes on along the minus strand of PVJX010033729.1, from coordinate 1,017 downwards.
GGTCAAGCAAAACTGTTCCAAGATTTATTCAGCAGGAAGTTAGAATCAGACAATTAGAACTAGCGAGAACCTTCATATCTAATGTAGAATGTTCAAATTGATACTCAGAAGGCCAATTATAACTGATAGACGCACTGTTTGGCTCCCTAAGTTTAAAGAATTTTTTAAGAAATTGAATTGGTGGCTAACACTTAATACATAAGATATGTTCCCATAAATATTTGGGCTATCAGTTTCAAAAAGTGAAAGTTGGTCAAAACTGGACCCACAACCCCACAGGGTGAATTTGATGAGGGCTGAGAAGCAGCTGTGTCCCTGGATCGTAGCCCGAGTTCCCTGGCCTGCTGCAGTCCCCAGCTCTCAGAGTGCACGCGGCCATTCGGCACCATGCTCTTCCCTGTGTTTCTGTCTCCCCTCCCCACACCCCAGCATTTGAATTTCAGACTTCTGGTCCCATTAAATTGCTTGTTCTAAACATGAGGCACGATGCCTTTTGAGATGATGAGACATGTGTGGCTTGTGGATAGTATGCAGGCCATGCAGACAAGCCCTCAAATGGCCTATAAACCCTGACTGAACAGCTTAGCTGGGGCTTCGCTGGAGAAGCAAGCAGGGGGACTCTGCCCTGAACTGAGCTTTAGTTCAGTTCCCTTAAGGATTTTAGACTGCACAAAATAATGTTACCAGTTTCTCCCAGAAGGTTATTACACCTAATGCTAACCCTGCCCTAATAAAGGGCTATGTGTGTGCTTGTGTGTGTGCATGTGTGTTTGTATGTATGTATATGTGTAAATAAGATGTCAGTCTAATTCACACTTTAGGAATTCAAAGTCACACCTTGTCGGTGAGCTTCTTATACATATCAGAGAATATTTTAAATTTGGAATCTATTTTGTAATCTGCTCTCTTTTATCCCAAAATGACCATCATAACCTGTTACCATCAGGTTCAAATTCTTTTGCCCATATGATTTCATTTCAAAGACCAAGTCTCCACTGTATCATGTGTTCCTGTCAA
>PVJX010033728.1:0-19532 GCA_004027295.1 Dolichotis patagonum | reverse complement strand
ATGTCTACTTTACATGCTTTAACTTTGTAATTTAAACAACTATTTCCAAGAAGTCAGTATGTAATTAGTCAAGTAATAATTTCTTAGGTTTTATTGTTGTACTTTTCCTTTTTTCCTTGGAATACTGTATGGTTGCTACCCTTTATTCTGTTTTATTTTGTTTTGTTTTTTCCTCTTTAAATAAAATTATAAAAAAAGAAAAAGAAGAGCTTGGAGTGAGGTATTCCAAGCCCTGAAAGAAAATAACCTCCAACCCAGATTGATGTATCCTGCAAAACTATCTCTCAAAATAAATGGAGAAACAAGATGCTACCATGACAAAGAGGAACTGTAGGAGTTCATGACCACCAAACCAACCCTACAAAAAATATTGAAGGACATTCTGGAGAGAGAGAGAAAAAAGACCATGGTTTCAGAAACAGTGGCAGAGGGGGCTCACTGAATGGGGCAGACAGTGGACTGAAGGGGAAAAGTAGACAACCAACAGTAGATAATAACATGGCAGAAATGAACCAGTGCATGTCGGCTGTAACCATTAGTGTAGATGGCCTCAATTCACCAATAAAAAAGAAACACAGGCAGAGTGGATCAGGAGATAGGGTCTATCAATATGCTCTACCTAAGAAATACAATTAACCCAAAAGAGGGTTTATAGATTGAAAGTCAAAGACGAGAAAACAATGCTCTGTGTGACAGGCAACCAGAAAAAAGTGGGGTAGCTTACCCATCAGTTACAGATTCATTAGAAAGCCATAACACTTTTATACAATGGAAAACTACTCAGCTATAAAGAAAAAAAACCTTGAGGCTCTTGTAGGATACAACTTGAGACCATGCTCAGGGGTAAAAAGGTTCAGAATCACTTAGGTGAATAGCAGGCTGCCTCTCTAGTCTAAAAACTAAGGGAGGTAGTGGAATGCAAAATGTACAATGCGCCCTGTGAAAGTGAGGAATTGTCTAAAAAGGGAAGGCAGTGGCCATTGTTAATCTGTTATCATGATTTGAAACCCATATTGTTTTCATCATTCTGTTTAGTTTGGTTTTATTCTGTTCCAGTTAGTCTTCTTGTATTAGATTTGATGGCATGGACAGCTATTCCAAAGATAGCAGGATATATTATGATAACCATTTTTGATTTCCTGTTAACTTGATTTGAAGCATTGTATTGCTTTCACTGTATTGTTTTGACTGATTTTACTCTATTCTGTTTTGTTTGATAGTATCAAGTCTGAGGGTATAGGCAACTACTTTGAAGACAGTAAGATTCACTGTGATATCCATTCTGGTTTGACTACTATCTTCTTTTGAAGTCTTGTAATGTCTCCAATGTTTAATTTTTGTTGATTTTGTTCTGTACTGTTTTGTTCAATTTTATTATATCTGATGATATGGGTAATTCTTTGAAGATAGCAAGAGGCATTACAGTAACCATTGTTGATCACCTTGTATTTTGTTTTTACATCATGTACTATGTGCATCCTTTTGTTTTGACTGACTCTATTTTGTTTTGTGACATTTGGTTTTATTCTCTTCAAAAAAAGTAATAAGAACTGTAGGAGCAATAAAACCCAAAATGTGTAATTGTTATTGTAAAAAAGAGAAGAAAAGAAAGTGCATTAAAGGATATAACTGCATGTATGTTTAAGTGTGTAAGATAGATAACCATATTACTAAGTTTTTGTTGGATCATTGAATAGAACTGTTTGCAGTCTCACTGTTTGAATATCCACTTTGTATGCTTTAATTTTGTAACTTGAACAACTACTTCTAAGATGACAATATGTAATCTATCCACTAGTGATTTCTTAGTGTTTATTTTTTTGAAATTCTGTATTACTTCTACCCTTTTTGTGTTTAGCTTTTTTCTCTTTAAATAAAAAATGTAAAAGCATCTGTACAGTAAAGGAAACCATAATAGAGTAATAGACACTTACAGAGTGTGAGAGAAGGTTACAAAACTATGCATCTGACAAAAAAGTTAATGCTCAGAATTAATAAACTCAACTCTAAGCAGAAAAATGAACCCAATTTTAAAATTAGCAATGACAGCCATCAGAAATCTTGCTTCCCACGGGCAGCCATTGCAAACAGAGAGGCCTAGATAGATCCACCTCCACTTGCCTGCTACTGCCATCAGAAAGCTTGCTTCCCAAGGGCAGCCAGCACAGAGAGAGAGATCCAGTCAGATCCACCCCCACTTGCCAGCCACCACCATCAGAATCCTTGCTTCCTGTAGGCAGCCAGCAGGAGCTAGGACACACAGCCAAGTAAGCCCCATGAACCTGCAGGCCACCACTAGAGACCTTTCCTTCCTTTGGGCAGCCATTGCCCACCAGGAGAATCACACAAATATACCCCTGTGTGCCTGCTACTATTGCAGGAGTTCCTGTGAAGACATGCAGGCTGAGAGAAGCAGCAGCCCCATCACCAGGCATGCCTTGCCACTGGGGAAGCCCCAGTGTAGCTGCATGGGTCTAGAGAAGCCTGCCCCATGCTCTGCTATCTCCCTGTAAGCCTGGGGTCAGAGAAACTCAGGTTTCTGTCCCAATCTCCCTATACCACAGAGGGGCAGTCAATGTGGGAAATGCCTGGGACTCTAAAACCAGCTTGCTGGGAGGAATCCAAGAGAATCTCTAGATGAAGGAGCAAAAGGCAATCTCAGACATCTAGTCCACACAGAACAAGTCTGGGAGATAAAGTCATGGAAGAAAATGGAAGTCACACATCTGAAATCTCTGAGAGAATAGCAATTGAATAAAGAAACAACTTCATGAGATTGCAAAAGTAATCAGATCAGAAATAATGTCTCAGGTAAAAGAAGAAACCACAAACATAATGAATTGCTAAGCATATATAAAGAAGACATAGATAAAAAAAGAGGAGCATAGGAAAATGATGAAAACCTTGAATGAACAACATAGAAAAGAATTACAATGCATAAAGCAGATTCAAAGAGATATCTAGAAAACTAAAAAGTCAACTGAAAGCTGACAAAATCACTTGAAAGAGACTGAACACAGACTTTCATACCTTAAAGGCAGGATTGCAGCTAATGATTGTAAAAGGAAAAAATCTCTTAAAAATAGCAAGGAATCAGGAAATAACAGTTCAGTGGCTTCAAGATGATGCAAAAAATAATTTAAGAGTGATCAGTGTCAGTGAAGAAGCAGGGGTCAACAACAATGAAATAGACAATATCTTTCCATTGTATGAAAGTGTCATATCTTTCTCATCCATTCTGCAGTTGATGGGCAAGTTATCCTTTCTTTCTTCTGGTCTCCTGTCCCATGGAACAATTATTTCCTCTCCTTTGATTTTCAATCTATGGATTTCCTTTTGAATTAAATATGCTTCTTTTTAAGTATATTGATGGATCTTGTTTCATGATTCACTCTCCCTGTGTTTCTTTTTATTGCTGAACTGGGGCAATCCACATTAATGATTACAACTAGCATACATTGGTTCATCTCTGCCCTGCTATTCTCCTGCTGTTGGCCCTCCACTTTTCCCCTTCATTTGCTTGCCTATTCTGTTTGGTGATCCTCCTCTGCTACTGTTCCTGGAACCATGGTCATCTTTATTTATCTCTAGAATATCCCTCAGCACTTTCTGCAGAGTTGGTTTGGTGGACATGAATTCCTCAGTTTTTCTTCATCATGAAAGTATCTTGTTTTTCCATGAATTTTGAAAGGTAGTTTTGCAGGGTACATCAGTCTGAGTTGGAAGTTGTTTCCTTTCAGGGTTTGAAATACTTCATTCCAACTCTTCTTAACTTGATGGTTTGTGTTGAGAAGTCTGCCAGGATTCCTATAAAAGAAAACCCATCTCTAGTAGTTTTCTCTAGAAGTTTTTAATATTCTGTTCTTGTGCTGAATTTCTGGGATCTTGATTATTATATGTGTGGGTGTAGACTTACTTTGGTTATGGCTAGTTGAAGTTCTATCTGCCTCACTTACCTGAATACCAGATCCTTTTGCCATGTTTGGGAGGTTTTCTGCTATTACTTCTGTAAGTAGCCTTTCTATTTCATTGTTGTTGACCCCTGCTTCTTCACACATAATGGAATACTATTCAATTATGAAAAGGAGGAAGTTTTGTCATTTGCAGTATTGATCAAAGTCAAGGATATTGTGATAAGTAATTTCCTTTACATAAACAGAATTGCCAGTGGGTTTCTTCAAACAAATGAAAACAAAATCTTCGAAGTGTGGAAATTAAAAGCAAGAAAGAAATGAGAAAAGTTTGGGAAATTAAAACAATCCCATGCTCACTAGAAAATGTCTCTCTCTGTCTCATTTTTTAATTAATTTTCTTCTTCTTCTTCTTCTTCTTCTTCTTCTTCTTCTTCTTCTTCTTCTTCTCCTTCTTCTTCTTCTTCTTCTTCTCTTCTTCTTCTTCTTCTTCTTCTTCTTCTTCTTCTTCTTCTTCTTCTTCTTCTTCTTCTTCTTCTTCTTCTTCTTCTTTTTAGATAGTTTTTTCTCCACCTAAGCCAAGCAAATGAGTTTGCCATTACCCAATTTATCACTATTGTTTTGCTAAGAGTTAAGCCAAAAAAAAAAGTGAAACTGGGCTGCTCTTAGAAGATCCATGAGAGGGTGAAAAGAGACTTGAATCCCTCAGACTATAAACACAGCCCCAGCCAATCCGGAGGATGCAGCCTTCTGCTCTCTGCACAAAAACCCCATTTTACCTTATCTCTTCTGAAGTCAGCTCACCACTTCAAGACTGAAAAAGAGACATTGTGGACTTGGGATGTGTCAATGAAGCACAGTTGAAAAGGCTTGCCTGTGCTTTTCACAGGTTTCCTGGCTGGGACCTGGGTTCCAGGTCCCAAATATCACCACCAGCCAGTCCCCTCTGCCAAAGCCAAGAGGCCATTCTTTTTCTTCTCATCTGATCCAACAATTTTAGTGGGTGAAAGTGTAAAAAGCTAGAAAAAAATGGATGAAACATTGGGAAGTAAGGCAAAGAGACATAATGACCAGCCCTCCCAACCCAAATGATATTGGTCAGGAATCCTTTCAGAATTTCCTATTCCCTTCCAATAAATCTTTTGTGACACAACTGCCAACTCTTCCTCCTGACTGGAATTATGCATCAGTCTCCAACCTTGGTTCCAATCTCATGGTCAGACTGAAGTATTTTGCCTATTTATAGCACCTATCACCTATGATGACTCAAAACACAAGCTTCTGAGGAGATTTCTACTAATTCATTTAAGAAAAAGAAGCTTTTTGCCTCATAAATCCAAATTCAACCATATTAAAGCAGCAATAAAGATGCCTTTTCATTGTATCCTAAGTTAGCACATGTGTAGCCTCTTACATTTATGAGAACCTCTCTTCAGTCTCCCTGTAATTACAGTGTCATTTTCAGTCAACTAATATTCAAAAACAAGCAATAGAGTTGTATCATGTTAACATCCAAGCCATTAAGATCATCCCATAAACACCTCAGGGAGGAGAAACAGAAGTGATTCCTTATCCCTGATAGAGAGAAAGGAAGAAAGACTGGACAGCTTCTCTAATGGAATAGAAAGATTCATGTGGTCCTTCCAGGGCTCATAAGAGAGCTCAGAGCACCTCTAGCTCTCAGTTTGTCAGCGGGTGTATCTGTCCCAGACAAGAGAGAATAAGGCGCTGCTGCAGAGCTGACAGATGCCTATCCTAACTCAACAGTACCATTTTTTAATTATCTGAGTAGAATCCTGCTGGTGAGACTACAAATGAATACTGTACTATTCTCTTAAATGATATACTGTGGCAATCTTCATACTGTCTTTGCTATCCAGTTACCCAAACATGTGTTTAAAATTATTGTTTCATTCCTCTGGGATAGGACAAATTGTTCATTGTAGGTTAGATAGTTAAAATGCATTTGTTTTACTAGAGTCACATCTTTATGGAAACTTTCCCAGGACTGAATTTGCAAGAATCCATGACTGGCATTTATCATTGTTATTAAGCATAATGAAATCCAAACCAATATGAGTTCATCTACCAGCCTCCAGAGCTCCATTTCATATACTGAAAGTTCAGGTTGTGAATACTTCTTATAGCTAAAACTCTATTACTGTTAGAAACTCCAGTTAAGGGAAGCCTGTTTAGCCAATTTCAAAGGCATTCTGAGTTCTATTCATCAGCTTCACTTAAAAATCTCTTCAAAACTAGCTTTTAAAGTAAATCTTTAGAGATTTTAATTTCAAGAAAATAAGATGGTTGAAACTATGTTTAATAAAACTATTATCATTCTAAAACATATTATTAAAGAATTAGACTTTGTTATTTAGCCATAATTCTATAAAGGAATGGAAACCTAAAGATTAGAGCCAGGCTAATTGTAGATATACTCTAAAGCACAATTTTGCAACAGCAGTGCTACTGACATTTGGGAATGGAAAATTTTTTGCTGTGAGGGACTTTCCCGTGCAGGATAACAGTATTGTGGGAAATGGCACTGGTAATCAGAAATTTAAAAGGCAAAACTTCAAGCATTTTTAAAGTTGTATCACTCTGACAGTATAAAAAGAGAACTGGAGAAAAAAGTTATTATTATTTTTTTTTCTGCTTACTTCTTAAAGGGATTCCAACCAGGAGTTTCCTCAGACATTAAAGATTAGCATTTTAAAGCCATGTAAATCAATGTCCTGTCTTATTTTTACATATAAAAGAGCTAACAGGACAAATATTGTTGTATTAGCAAGGTCTATGAATGAAGTTTAAGAATCTAAAAGTGATATTAACAGTTAACATTATTAAATTTTTGTTATATGCCAGTTACTAATTCTAAAAATGCTGCCTTGTGTAGCAAATTGCAAAAAGTTTGTAAATTATACCCATTCTTCAACATCCTTGGTAATGTGAATGTCTACCCCTCTTGTTGGAGACAGAATCTACCTCTGGAACACAACAAACATGACTAAGCAGTGTCTTGAAAATTAACCTCCTTTGTTCTTATTAGTACATGCTTGTGGTACGTAATGATCACATGCATCATGGGGAGTATGTACGTAACACCTGAGCTGGTAAGAAGCAAAATCTGATCTCTTTAACTGCCTCAAGATCACCATACAAAGAAGTTTGCACTATTGTGTTGGAAAGTGAGAGGCACGAAGCCGTCAGTAGAGATGACATCTGGTCATCAGACAGATGTGACTGCTGGTTCCCTAGTGTACTGGCCTGCTAACCATGTAAATAAAAATATCCTAAACTATCCATCTTGGGCAAGCCATTTTAGATCAGAAAAACTTCTTAGCCAACCCACAGAGTTAAAATGGATGATAAATGTTCACTGTTATTAAGAAAAAGAGTTTCAGGCAGCTTTTGTGGAGCAGAAGCTCACTGATAAACTGCACTTTTACCCTAGGTGATCAGTACTGTGTTAGGATTCTAGCACTATAACAAAAGACTTGAGATAAGTAACTTGTAAAGAGGAAAGGTTTGCGTTTGTTCACAGTTTCAGAGGTTTCAGTTCATGACCATGGCTTTATTGTTTTGGACCTGTGGCAAGGCATAACTTAATGGTGGGAGTGAATGGTGGAGCAGATTCACAACAAAAGTGCAGAAGAGAAAGAGAAAGTAAAAGAGAAAGAAAGAATATGGGTTCTGCAATCCCCTTCAAGTGCAAATTGAAATGACCTAAAACCTTAGCCCTCATCTTCTAAACCCTCCATCACCTCCCAACACCAGTGCCCTATGACCAGATCTTTAACACATAGATGGGTGGGACATTTCAGCTCCTAAGCATAGCACACACTAATGAGACATGCAAACTTTGAGTAACTTGTCTGTGGTTACAGAGTGAAAAAATGATAGAGACAAAGATTGGAACCCAGACTCTATACTGAAGCATATCTTTTGATACTCATTTTGTTTAGCTATCACAGTGTATTGCCTTGTCAATTAAGGAAACTAAGATTTTACTATGATAATATTTTAAAACAGAATAAGGTGGGGGAGGCATATAAAAATAATAAATCCTAAGAGGAAAAAGAAATTACCAGTTTTGTCATCAATGAAGTCTAAGTTAAAGACAAGAATGACAATTGTATAGTAGTGATTGTCAAAAATAGTAACTCACAGTCCATCAGTCACCTGCAAGACTCACGGGCTTCTAGGTGGTCTGTGTGGCAGTTCGCGTATCTATTATGTATAATATTACAATTTGGCATGAACACATTTACTATAAACCTTCATGAAGTGCTATCAAAATGCCATACAATTCTTCATATTTACTCTTTCTTTCTAATCTGATAGTGGCTAGTGAGCAGGATTTATTACTGTGCCATGGTCTGTGGCCTAAAATGTTTGATACCCACAGCAACCAAGCATACAACAACATTTTTCCCACAGCATCCCAACCTATTGGAACAGGAATCAAGAAGTTTCATGATAATTAAAAAGATAGCAGTGGGAACGTCATGAAGCATGGGCACCATGTAGAATGCAGAGCTACATTGCAAAGGTAAAAAGGAGTCAATTTTGGTTTATTGAGCTATAATTCCGTTGAGGGTTTCTGGTGACTCAAGCATCACACTTGTGGTTATAGTATTCCCTGAACTCCTCAATGGAGTGATTTCCTGCAACACACAGCTGCCTCTTATTTATTTTACTAACTTTACATAAAAACCATGGGAGCACAGCTTTTATGGTATTTGACTATGATCGGCCTTGTCTTTTCAAGTTTAGGCTAGAAAAGAGAAGAAATGTAAAATACAGTGAAATTACATTTAAAAACTGAAACTTTCAAAGACTGATAACTAGAAAAACTTTTGCTTGGGGTTACAATTTAGCAATAAAATTTCCTTAGATTTAATACATAATAATTGATTATACTATTTCAAAACGGAACAAAATGCAGATTTTATACCATTGAAGTACATTGTGCAATAGACAAACAACTAATCTGAAAGACAGGAAAATTACTGACCTTCTTGGTTATAACTTTCTTATTAATGAGTAAGATAACTTAGTCTTCTATAGAAACTATTGTGGTCCATTCTTAATTTTTATTTCAAGTATCCAGGTTACATCTAAAAAGATCCTTTGTAGTAATCATCATTACCCAAAAACATCATTGCAGAGATTATTATGTTGAAAGTGTAAGCTATTAGAATCTGATGCCATATTCTAGGGCTAAGACAGAGTGCTGACATGTAAAAATCAGTTTATTGCACAGAAGAATTTAAGTTAGAAACATGTGACTATTCACTAAATCAATAGTACTTTTTATAGTTTTATAAATTTATAAATTTGCTTGTTTTAATAAATTCCTAAAGAAACTCTTGCATAGGTGTGTTTTGACCATTCATTATAATTATAAAATATTAACTACAAACAAACCACAATCTAGTGTTAATATCACAGCACTGTGTTTTCTTATTCAGCTGAACAAGGGCACAATCAGAAATGTCTCAGAAAATCTAACATATGGAGTTTATAGCTCTTCAATTATGTCAACATTTATTAGTTAAATAGAAATCACAAATCTTCCTTAAGGAAGTGATCCCAGATGCCTGCAATTAATATTTCTCAGCCCCACAGAAGATACTATAACTTAATTCCTAATGTCTTTACTTTCAAGGACTAAAAACTCACAAATTCTGTCATTAGAAACAGCAATGGCTAAGCAGAGTTTTGTTGTAATGTATTTTCCTTAGCTGAAACTAATTGGAACCAAATGAGTAGAATGATATTGTAAGGGCATGCAGAGAAATCCTGGGTCTTTAGGAACTGAAATAAATGAGGGCAATCAGCAGTGTATGCAGCAAACACTTCGTTTAGTTAATATAAATAGGATGTCAGTCAGCTGTGAAGTCCTACAGAGCAGGATGGGTTCTGGGGACAGCAGATGTTATATAACCGTGGGTAAATACGGGCAACATGCTACCCTGAACCACACTGAATAACAGGAAAGGAGAAACCAAGAGCTCAAATAGAAGTCTGCAAATTTTCCTGCTGCAATTTTACAGAGCATGGTCTGGTCTAGATTTTCAGTTTCTGTGGGTTGGCTGGTAGAACACAAGCTAGAGAGAGGTTCCCTTTTCAAAGACCAAAGAATGGAATGCAATGAGATAAAACTGCCACTGTGTTTCAACCAGGGCAACAGTTTTCTTCTCCCCAACAGCCACATAATGAACATAAGAATTATTTTAATCTTGTCTTTGATTTTTACAATAAACTTTGATATAAAATATAACAAACCCTGAGAAGATTCTCCTGATACACTGCCATTCAGTTCATAAAGGTTAAAGTTTGTAGCTTGACTGGTTCACATAGAAACTTCAGGAAGAATTTTTTTTTTAATAATGGACATTTTTGTGAGTTCCTCTTTCAAAATGAAATAGCATTACAATCATAATTTGAGTGTATTTTGAGAACAGCATATCTAACTTGGTATAATTATATTGGAATTATGACTTGTTCTTTCTTATTAAATATTTTGACTTACAGATACCAACCCTTTTGTCATTAGAAAATTATATATATAATGTATTTGTATATTATACAAATTGTATGTTATATATTAGTAAATATATATATATATATATATATATATATATATATATATATATGCTACGTTTTCCAACCGTGGCTGAAGTAGGATGTCATTTCCAGTAAGTTCATATTACAGTGATAAAAGGCATTTATAGTAAGAATATTGTATTCAGCCCCAATTCTGTGACTTCTTATATTGCCGTTATTGAATGTCAGCCTCTCTGCGTTTCAGTTTACTCCTGTAAAGATGAGGGACTGGTTTGGATAACCTTTTAGGTTTTCTAGCTCTTAGACTCCATGTAAACTGAGAACCAGTCAATCCATATGAAATCACTAATAATTCAAGTATGATGGCTTTTTGCATTGTAATCTTTATAGTTAAGAATAGTTTTGAGGTTTATGAAGTTTTAATCATGAGTTATTACAGGAAGTCCTGTAAGAATCAGACAGCAAGCCAAATTGTACATAATTATTATAGGAAAAATTACAAAACACAGACAAGGAGAAAAAAAAATATATAGACCAGTCATAATCTTAACTCCAAGATATCATCATTCTTAATACTTTAGTGATTAGAAGAGGAGGGTTAAAGAGTAATGGAGGAGACGATGGAGGAAAGAGATAGAGGACAATAAAGCTAATAAATGATGTAGCCAGTAGAGATGTGGAGATAGATATGGTACATGTTGACATAAGTGATGTAAGATGGTGTTTACTATTGGCATACTAATCTCACATTTTTGGGATTTGATACTCAAAAATATAAAAACAATTTCTTAGGTTATTAAACTGTTTTCAAAAGCAACATGATTAAGGACTGCTATACATATAATCTAAATATATGCTATATATAGATACATTTTCTTTGTGTAAATGCACATTTTTTTTATTTTTAATAAATATCCTGTAGCATATATGTATATATCTCCATATAATTTAAGATTAAATTCCTAGAAAATAATATAGGAGTGTTTTCAAAATTTTAAGATTTCTGACAACAAATATGCATTAATAAATAGTTTAAGGATCTGAGGCACAATCAGGATAAAGTTACATTGTCCCTAATAAAAAGAGACAGGGACATGAATAAAAAGGGACAGGGACATGCCTATATTCCCAGCACTCTGGGACTCAAGTGAGTTGTAAGTTTGAGCCCAGCCTGGGCAACGAAAAATTAAACAAGCACTGGGTCTGTAGCTCCTTGCAAAGGCCCCTGGGTTCAGTCTCTAATAGCATAGAAAAAAGTGGCAGGGTGAGACAGACTCTTCTTCTGTCTTGACTTTAATGGTCTTACAATTAGATCTCTGTCTCCTGAAGAGAGATTCAGATTGGCTGTAAGGAGAGGGGAGAAGTCAAGACCACTCGTGAAGTGTCCTCACACTGGCCAAAGGCAGCTGTCTTTGTTTAATCCACCAACATTCAGCTTTGAATGAAATAGAGGCAGGAAAAGTAGCCTCCAACAAGGACCAGTCTTCAATATTGATTTTAGGATTTCTCCATTTCCCCCCAAAGAAAGCAGTAAGGGTAGCAAGCAAGAACTAGTTCAGAAAGAATAAATTCTAATTTCAATAAATTCATGAAACAAAGCTGCACTCTTGATGTTTCATCTCCAAATTCCCTACCATATAATGAATAACTTTTCACACTCAGCATTTGAGTTTATTATTTCACCTATAGAAGTTTCTATGACTTTCAAAGAAACATATTCACTGATTTTTTTAATAGTTAAAAATCAAGTATTGGGACACTTTTCTGTCAGAAGGTCATCAGTAATGACAATTTTACACTGCAGGGTGGATGTAAACATAAAGGACATTATTTGCCTGGCATAGCTTCCTGACAGGCTTAAGTTTCCAGTAATCACAACCCCAAGGGGTGGAGGGGTTTTCCTCTCACCTCTCAGGAATTATATATTGGCTCCCCTTCATCACCTTACAGGTAGTCTTAAGCATCACAAAAAGACTTTGAAAATAAAAGGAAACCCTATTTTTCCTCTTTTTCTTTTTGCCCTTCACAGTTTAAAAAATAGTTAAATGCCTTTATTGTTCAAGTCACCACTAGTATTTATCTCTTATGGCGGCAGAAAGTACCCTAAAAAAGGGTAGTATCTATGTATCTTCCTGACCCGAACCTCCGTGATAAAGTTCACTGCCCTCTCTCACGATCATCACCTTGTATGTGACTGAGTGCTAAAGATTTGTCACTTTGATGTCCCCCTCCTACCTTGGCCCTGATGATTGCCCAAATCAGAGGTCAGGCTCTCCTGCATCTCTAAGGAGCCTCACCTCCTAAGTCCTCTGCCACTGCAGCCTGAGAGACCTTTCTAAAGTGCATGTCTTGCTTGCTGGGTAGTGTCTCTTTTTGGTTTAAAACTTGTTTTGGTTCTCCATTGCCTTCAGAATAAAACTGAAAGTGCGTCGTAAGGCAAGCACCGCCCCTGTAATTTGGCTCATGGAGCCCCAGCTATTCCTCTCCTTGAACTCTTCACAAACTTTATCAAAGTCCTAAATCTTGTTTCTTTTGAGGCAAACAGCAAACAGTTAATTTCCCACATTGAAAGAATCTGAGTGTTCTTTTCCTGTGAATAAAGCAGTGATTAACTTTTTGTAGTAGCCAGACTGCCTAGGTAGCTCCAGGGAAAACATGCGCGTCATTATTCACTGAAAGATGTGTGCAAGTTGGAAGTATATCCATGCTGGCCATCAGGTCTGTCTGGGAAGGGATTCAGCACTGCCTGCTCCTTAAAGCCTAGAATAAAAGCTGCATTTTACAGAAGTAGAGAGTGAGTCACTCTGGGAAGAAAGAAGAAAAAAGGCGCATGGACAAGATCCTGGCATTAAGTACATCAATAATTAGATGTACCATCCCTAGCAGATGATAGAGATAGAAGAGGTGGACTGCTTGGGGTGGGATGGGGTGGAATTTTTAAGGCTTTTGTTTTTCCACAAAGTTACAGTGACTGGCTCCACTGAGGAGGGGCTGGTGATATTTAGAGGGCTGGAAATGTTTCTAGAGGAAGCCTCAGGAAAATCACAGAAGGAAAGAAAGAAAGAAAGAAAGAAAGAAAGAAAGAAAGAAAGAAAGAAAGAAAGAAAGAAAGAAAGAAAGAAAGAAAGAAAAGAAAGAAAGAAGGAAAGGAAGGAAAGGAAGGAAAGGAAGGAAAGGAAGAAAGGAAGAAAGGAAGAAAGGAAGAAAGAAAGAAAGAAAGAAAGAAAGAAAGAAAGAAAGAAAGAAGAAAGGAAGGAAGGAAGAAAGAACTCCAGCAACCAGACAGGGCAGCAAATGATGAGCCAAGTAGCCATGCGCGCAATCAGTGTGAGGAGCAGACCCCACCTGCAAAGCCATGTGGCACATTTCTCCCCCAGAGCCAACTTCACTATGGAAAGATTTCTTGTTAACCAAGGATAAAATTATAACTAACTGTTGTAAGACATGGGTAGTGTGAGACAATAGACTAGACAGCGTTATTTCTTTTTAAGTTCTGGTATGTGTATAATTAACTCTAAGTATAGACTAACACTGAAGTATTACACCGAGTTGTGTTAAAGTAAAGAAGTGGGAAACTGGCTGAAAAGTCAGCTTTGCCAGGGAAATACCATTGTAGATTTCTGAGGCATGAGCAGTATTTCAGAGGCATTTTTATCCTCTCAAAGCAATAACTCATGATTCATTGAGATCAGTAGGTATCTTTTGCCATAAACTCTAATAGAGACTAAGCATAATCAGAAAGCAAAATGAAACTGGGAAAAGACCAAAGAATGCCAAAGTAATTTTATGATATGAGGAAACTGCATATATAAAAAGAAGCAAGATCTTCCTCATTATACAACAGCTAGTTTGTTAAGCAAGATGGATGACACAACCTAATGATTCAAAGGGTAAATAACTAAAATCATCACCTAGTCTTTCCAAGGGCCACTATGAATACTTCCCAAAAAAGGCTTTAAAATAATGATGACTTTAAGCAGACAAATACCATGCCTTTGTGCTGCAGGTAAGTAAAATCCCAGCCCAAAGTACTGAAATATGAGTGTTTGCTCACATCACATGAGAAGTCTGCAGGCAGGATGCATACCAGGGTTGGTCAACTTAAAATACTCTATTGTCAGAAACAAAGGACCTTTTTGTGTCTCTTACCCAGGCCAAAGATAACTGCTGAAGCTCCAGGGGTTACACACATTAACATCCAAAGGTACTAAAGGTTTTATGACTGATGAGAGCATTTCCCTGGAAACCCTCTAGAATAATCTAGAACTGATCAAGGATAGAAATAACACAGTAGGTTAAATACGGTAAACTTAAGAATTTCTTCTATAATAAAAAGTAACTATAACAAACTTGGGAGCCCATACATTGTTGGGAAGCAACTCAGCCACTGGATAGCACACGCATTGTCAGACTTGTAAAGAATTTGTGGAAAATAACAAGCAGTCCTCGCACACATACCCTCCCACACCCCATGGGGCAAAGGCCTTCAGAGTGTGTGCAATGCGCTGCTGGGGAGGAGCTTGCAGAGAGAGCTCCTCTCTGTGTGGGTCTCTCCCACACACTCCCACTGACTGGATCCCAGGTAACTCCCGGCAGCTCAGCCAGGTCATCACCCTGCTGAGGCTCCAAGGTCAGAGAGATCATGTTCTGGGCAGGTAGCTCAGACAGGTTCCACTCCTATCCCCACAACCACAGGGCAGATTCTTAGCACAGGCTGCAATTGCAGGAAGCCTCCTCTGCCATCTGTGTCTTCTCAGCGCCCTCTACTGAGAAACCTTGACAGCAGGCTCATTTTCAAGGAAAGTGGGAGGAATTCTGTTTCTGATCATAGAGCATATATCTAAGGGTATATTTAAAGTTGAGATGGGACATTAAGGACTGAGCCTGCACCAGATGACGTTCCCTCGTCTCTCGTTGCCCTGAAGCACATGCACATGCACATGCGTAAACCAGTAACTGGTGGAAATAATCACTCTAACTGGTGACTAATCAAGATTTTTCCCTCCAGGAATAGAAGGAGCTCTGTAGGAAGCACAGGATCCGCAGGGCTCTGTGCTCAGGAGACACAGGTAGACAGAAAGCTAGAGACATTTTCTCCTAAAAGTAAGAAACAGTGTGTCAGAAATGATGATAACTATATACAAATATCTGAAAAAAGATAATAATACCAGAGAGTAAAAACCTGTAATATTTAAGCAGTTGGTGTTGGCCCAGTGACTCTGCTTAGTGATACTAAAACTATCATTGTCTGGAAACCACAGGCTTCTCATAAAAAGGAAAAATGTTCAGCATTGCTTTGATATGAAAAGACAGTGGGAAGGGAAAATTCAAGTACTTATCAATAATGATGGCATTAATCTTCACTTATGGAACTCTCCAGAAACTATTTGATCATTCAACAACCACCATTAGTCCAGACCTCCAGCACAGCTTGGTCCTCCCTTTTCCTACTGACCCCCTGTTCTGTTGCACCTCTCCTCTCACCCATGCTGCACAGACAGCCTGTCCAGGGGGATCCATCTTCCTTCACATCAACCCGCTTCTTCACAGGACAGGCCCACATTTGCCCACGTAAGCATTCACAATGACACCTTCTTCCTCACTCCAAGAGTTATCCTAAATGCATGTTTGACAGTAACAGTGGTGTTAATGGAAAATACTGCTATTCTTGAGAGAGCAACTGCTTAATTTGAAACATTGTTTGAAAATGTTATTTGGTGAATTGTTTTCTTGCCCATAAAAATGTATAAGTACGTAGAATAGGCACCACTGTTTATGCAATTTCACTTTTAAAGATATTGTAACCCATATACTTTCATTCTCACTGGGACAAGGTTACACTTACACACACACACACACACACACACACACACACTTCAAGTTACTTTGTCTGCTAAAGAATTATCTCCTGCCAGCTCAATCAGTAGTCACCTCTAACACATAATGCTTCTCCTGAAGGGAATAATCCATTTATAGAAAGTTACAAAAACTCACCACTGAGAGTCATATTTCTAAGTAACACGTAACAAAGCTTTGGTAGCAGTCCAGCGTCATTTCCTTCAAGATTATTGCAGGGTAATGTTGCTGAGGAATATTTGAAAGCTGCCAAGGCCTTCCTGAAGAACAGTACAGTACCTCTAGTCCAGGAATTATACACATTTTGAAAAGAACAGGTTTCATTTGTCATAAATTTGGCTGATATTAACTTGGGTGCAGCTAAGACTACAAAGCTTCCAATGACTAAGTTGAATATCTGAGCACTCCTACATTATATAGCATAATCTAAACATATAAGAATCTCAAAGGAAAGTGGGACTAGCAGATTTTACATTGGAACAGAAGAAATCTTAAAGATATCCTGAAGCTGAATCAGGCTCAGCATATCTTATTATAGCACATGATAGAATGAAGTTCAGACCTAAGCTAGATATAAAAGGAAAGATTCTTATGTTCATCCCTCTGAGCAACAGCCTTCCTTGCCTTTGGTTTGCATATCCGGCCACCCACACCTAGTCTGGGCAGTGCCTCGAGTTCTAACTGTTCTTTACTTTCTTCCCATCTTGGTAAAGAGGACTTCCATCAACACATCCTTTCTCAAACATAAAGAAAGGGAGAAAGACACAATGTGCGTGTATGGCAAAGTAGTTAAAAACACAGGCAGCCCCCTAGAGCCTGAACATTTTGATCAGGTATTAGCTGGACAACTTTGATAATGTCATTTAACTTTTTTATCCTTCCTCTTCTGGAAAATGCAGATAAAAATCAGTCCTACGTGGAGTAGGGTGTTCTCAAGTTAAGTAATTTGATACACGTGAAGTCTTTATACTAATGCCTAGGATAATGAAAGTGTATAGGAAATCAGCACAGTACATTTATTTTTAATTTGAGGATTCAAAAATTTTAGATCATTTGAGTATATAAAGTCATCAATAACTTCGACTAGCAAGACTTATGACAGATTGAATGATTAAGATATTGTACTATATTAATAAATTTTTATTTTTCATAGCAATGCATTAAATAGTGTATTTGGTCAGATTTTACGATGTTGGGACAAAGTGCTAAACAACCATAACATAAGAGAGATATTAAATTTGGGTCATGTTTTCAGGGGTCTCTATGCATGGTCAGCTGGTTCCAAGGCAGGATCAGATGACAGAAGAGCACAGTCAGGCAAAGCTGCTCCCCCTTGGTGGCCAGGAAGCAGAGCAGGAGAAGCATGGGAGAAGGGACAACGGAACGACACAACTCCCAAGACATACCCCGAGAGTGCTTCACTGAACCCCAAGATACTTCACAAGCTAACCAAGTTGATGATTCAGTTTAGCTGTCATTGGTAACGTTTTGGTCAAAAGTGGCTCATATATATGACAGTGGTTCCTTACATTTAACACAGAGCTGAAAATTCTTATCACCTAGTGACATCATACCATTGTAACTATGCATGTCAGTGTTTCATAGCATATGAATTATTATTCACTTGTGTGAGGTGATGATAATGTAAACAAACCAACCCTGATACCAGTTGTATAAGAAATATAACCCATATGGTCAGACATGGTGACACTCTGGGAGGCTGGGTCAGGAGGATTACAATTCCAAGACCCACCTGGACCACTTAATAACTTAGTAGGGATTCTGTCTCAAAATAAGATTTAAACAAAGGCCTGGGGATATAGCTCAGTGAGAAAGCCCTGGGTTCAATCTTCAGTACTGCAAATAAATCTTACAAATGTATATCACAATTATGTACAGTGCATTATAAATCCATAGTGATAATATACTATGATACTTGTTTTGTATATAGTATGCTTTTTAGCATTATTTCAGAATACAATGTATTTCTTTTGCTTATGGAAAATGTGTACTGTAAAATAGTGTACCATGTTATGAAACAGCTTCGTATATCTCATATTTACTGGATTGTATCACTGTATAATATCATTTTCTCTAGTACTGGATTTATTTTTGTGTTAGTTTTTTATTATGGATATAGGGAAAATATGATTTGGTATACACATATGCATATAGCCTTGCTGTATACACATTACAACATCCACGTTTGTGGAAGTACACTCCATGCTGTTTTCACAATGACAAACTAACCTAACGCTGCTTTTTGCAGAACAGATCCCCACCATTAAGCTGCATGAAACCACGCATCCCATTTTAAGCATGAGTATTTGGAAAATTTAAAATAAATGAAACATATTGAATGTTCATAATGTTAAATTAAATTAATATTTAATGATCAGCTGCTACATATAAGATTATTATAGTTATCTATTATTGTGGGACATTCAGACACTTACATTAAAAAAACAACTCTTTTAATATGTTCATTGGGTGGCAGATCAGGAATTCAAGGAGAATGCAGTGACAATGCTTTGTCTCTGGTGTGTAGTAACTGAGGCTTCAGCAGGTTCAAGATAATAGGCACAGCAGACTGAGGCCTGTGTCCAGAGCTTCATTTTGGGTGGTCAGCTGAGTTTCTCAGTGCTTGTCCATACTGCATCTCCTTAGGCCTCACACTCACACTGACTTGTTCACTCAAGCCCTGTGGCCTCTGCTTGAATGGCTAGGATACACAGAGGTTGTCCAGGAATCTCTTCATGCATACTGGTTATGGGGGTCGCTTAAGCCTCCTCAGAACATCATCTGCATTTTCACAGCTTGTTTCATGATTTGTAAGTTCAGAAGCAAATATTACAAGTTCAGTAAGTCTCTAAGGCCAGCTCAGAATAAGAGGAGAATAACTAAAAACCGCCTCTCAATGGGAGAAATAGCAAATAATTTGGTGCATTTAATTTACCTCCAAATCAGAAGGTCATTAACTCTATACCCCTTCTCAGCTACCATCTTGGAGTCAATCTTCTAAAAAGAATTGTCTTCCCATGCTTCTGCCCTCCCTCCTCCATTATTTTTAATCTGGTTTTATTTTACAGTTCCACTAAAGTTCTTCCTAAAAACGCCATTAGTAACTTCCATGTTAGTAAATATAATGGAAAGTATACTTTTTGTTATTAAGGAATTTTTCACATCATCAAA
>PVJX010033727.1:0-19454 GCA_004027295.1 Dolichotis patagonum | reverse complement strand
TTTAGTTTCCTGATAATCCCTTTGAATCTGCTTCATAAATTCTAGGTTTTTTCTGAATTCTTCAATAAATTTTTCTCTCCATTTGTGTTCCTCTATTCTTCTGTCTGTGTCTTCTTGAGAGGTACCCAGCCCTTCTTTTATTAATCTACTTATCTCTTGTTTAATTTCAATTAATATTTCAGTTTTGGTCCCGCTTACGGGGTCTTGAATATATCTCTTTATGTCCGCTAATGCTATGTTTGATGTTGCATTTTTGCTGCCCTCAGTCTCTTTTGTATTTACCTCTCATGGATCAATGTTCTCAGGGTTGGGGGCTGCGAGTGTTTTCTTATTTCTCCCTTTTGTCATGTTTTTGGTTCCTTCCATACAAGTGTACAGTGTAATTCCCAGACCCTTTTCTTGTTGTTTAAGGCTCCTCTAGAGGGTGCAGGCTAGGAGCTTTAGCCCTCTTCAATAGGTTATCAGAGATTAGAGTTCACCCATGGACAGTGTGCACTAGCTCCTCCCTTCTGGGCCAGTCAACCTTTGCAGGCCTTCACTGCATCAGTGTGCACTGATGTCAGGGAAGTAACTGGGTCCCTGCCAGGGGCGTGGCCTAGTTCAAGCAGATTCCACCAATCCGCTCGGCGAGGGGAATAATCAGCTGAAGCCACTTCGTTATGGAGTTAGGGCTGTCCTGCCCGAATCCAACATGTCGTCCAGTCGGTTTCCCCTTTCCCGTGGGAGGGTCTTATTCTCATCACTCACCGTGTCCCCGAGAACTGCTGGACTGCCCGACCTCCAACTTCAGCGCGGCTGAGGTGGGAATTCCCGGTGCCTCTGGGTGGGTCGTGTGCAGTGCCGGTCCCGGCGAGCTGCACGCCGGGCTGTTCAGCTCCTCACTCCAGAGGCTCAAGCCAGTCGCTTTGGCTCGTATCGCTTGTTCAGATCGGGCGGAATTCAGGCGTCTAGAGGTGGTGCCGTGCTCACCGATCTTATCTTCACTAATAGTAGCCCCAGGACCTCTTATTCGAGCGGGTTTTTGTGCTTTAGTTTCTTTCTGTGTTGTGAGAGTCTATCTCTCTGTTTGGGTCTCTCCAGGGTGTTTTATTCTGGCATTTGAGCTGTCTCTCTCAGAGAGGGTCTCTCTCCTGCTACCTACCAGTCCGCCATCTTGTCTCCTCTCTCCGGAGCCCCAGTGTCTTGGCTCCTGCACTTTTCTCTGTCTCTCCCCAGCTCTCCCCAAACTGGAGGCTGAGCCAAGGGCTGCTCACACACTAGGCAGACACTTTACTACCGATCTACATCCTTTGCCCTTCTTTCAGTTTTATTTTCAGACAGGTCTTGTTAAACTGCCCCGGCCCGTCTCAGACTCACTGTGATCCTCCCAAATGCTGGGATCACAGGTGTGCTTCACTACACCTGGCCCTGAGCTGAAAGTTTGCAATCAAGTTTGGGGGCTTGGGTGATTCCCTTTTGTTCGGCCGGAGGCATGCAACCTGGCCCATGGCTAAAACATCATGTGATGAAGAAGGCCTACTTTGGGCAGTCAGGAGACCTAGATTTAAATGAAAAAGTTGCTTGAGGCCAGAGATACAGGGAAATAGCTCAGCAGCCCAGTGCCTACCTGGTAAGCATGAGGTCCTGAGTTCAATTCCTCCATACAGTAGAATATTAATAAGATTCAACTGATTAACTCAGCAGAACAGTATGGACTTACGTAGTCTAAGAAGGCTTTCACAAAAAAATTCACTATATATTTAAATTTATATAAAATTCAAGAAAAAGTAAAAATCTATTGTAAAATAATGTACAAATGCTGGTATCTGTAGTGCGTGGTTGTCACTAAGAAGTAACTGGGGAAACAGATACAAGGGAACTTTCTGACTTTTCAGATGTTCTGTTTATATGATTTTTGTGTTACACATGTGTGTATATCAAAATTTTTTTCCAAAACTCATTACTTCTGCATTTTGTCAAATATAATTTAATTTTTTAAATTGTGTGTAAATATTGAGCTGTTACTGATAACTTGCATGGAGAGGAGTTAAGTGGTGATATGTACAGATATGCACAACTTATTCTGAAGGTATAAATAGCACAAATGTATAGTTTAGAATCCATGTGTTGTTCATGTGTACTGTATAGTTCTTTCTTTCCATGCCTAAATGTTTTCCTAAAAATCTTAGCAAAATATGGAAATTAGCTTTCTTATGATATCTAAATCATCTTAAAACCACCTTAGAATAAAATATACTTACTTGTACTAGAAGATGAATTAATAGTTTTCTATCATTTCACATCAGAAATTAGAATGTTAGCCTAATGGTCTAATGAATACTAAGTGATAAAGTTTTGAAGATGTAAATGTCTTTTTGTAGTACTAAATTGTGTACAACTTTTGAAGATTTACCACCAAAATCAGCTAATTTCAGATGACGTGAAAATGAGTAGACTTTGTTTATTAGAATATAGCCATAAAAATTATAGTATCTTATGCTTAAATTACTTCTTACAAAGTTAACTTTGTTATTTGAAGTTTAGTTTTTAAACTAATAATCCTATCTCTGAAAACTGATCCTGAAAAATCAACAAAATTAGAAAAAACATTTATAAATATTTCTAAAATCTTTACTACAGAAGGACCAACCAGCAATTATGTACCTAAATACATTATAGTCATACAAATAGTCAAGATTAACTCATGGTGTAAAATATTTGACTTTATTTTAAAATCCAAAATACTCCTGAATGTAGGTTCTCCCTTTTTTTTAGCATTAAAATCATTGCTAATAAATAATGTTACAAACGCTTTAATGTCATTGACTAATTTAGTTTTTATGGGCTTTGATGAGATTTTCTTTTTTAAATCCTAACTTGCAGTAAACTGTCATTGCAGTTGAGCTTTTTATGCTACAGAATGGCATACGTAACAAAATAGAATTTAGAAATAAATTATTTTCCAGGTTTTTTTGGTTTTTTTTTTGCAGTTACACAGTTCAGGCCCTCAATACTTAGTCCTGCACATTTTCTTCAGACTGGCATCCTTAAGTGTCTAATTTAATTATTGCAAGTTAAAATATTTAACTTGTTCTTCTGATAAAATAATGAAAATGTTTCCTAATCAAAAAGTTAATTATCAAGAAAAGAATTAAGGAACTGGCATTATCATGATTTATCAGATTTTATAACATGCATTCTACGCAAAAAAAAAAATTACCTTTGAATTGTTCAGAATAACAAATCTGTATTGCTGTGCTTCATAACAGTAAACTATGTGATAAGATGCTAGCCCTCAGGGTCTTTTAAATGTAAATCAGACAAGTCCAAGTGAGGATATACTTGAAGAAATTTACTTCTAGGTGCAAATGAGTTGTTTTAGATTATGCGTTAGGCCTCTTTAGTGTTCCTGTTCTCCCTAATTCTCTGTCATAACCTCATTTATTTTCACTTTGCCATGCTTTTTAAGGGAAAAAGAGGTCATCTCACCCAATGCATTTTAATGTTTTTCAGTTGAAAACGAAGGTGAGGCTGAAAGGATCCTTTATTCCTATGGCTATGGTGCTAATGTTCCCACAACAGCCAAAAGACGGCTGAAGCAGAGGTAAAGTCAATTTATGATGTATCCTACTGATTTACTCACGCTACATAGAACTGCACTGTTCATTTTGATAATATACCGAGTTGAATGACAATATAACTATTCTTTTTTTCTTATATTTTATATGTAACTTTATTCTTAATGTACATAAATATTAAATTGCTCATAAAATAAAACAAAGATAAGCATGTATTTCATATATATTTAAGTGAGTCTAATGGTGGCTAAAAGTTAGAATTTTCATAGGATGAAATTCAGTGATAATGATGCCATTTCTATTTTATTTTCACATTTCAAGTAAGAACAAATGGTTTAGCTGTAATTTTCATGTTGGAGCTAATTAATTATGCTTCATTTTTCTCTTTAATTCTTGTTTTTTTATTCACCTGCATACATCCTTTGACACTGTATGTTGTGTATGTGTGTTTGTGTGTGTGTTACATGTTTATATTATGATTGAAACTATAAAAGCCTCTGTGAAGACCAAGAAAACTTTTGCAAGATCCACTCTTGCTTAAGAGCTACTACTTAAAAGTACACTAACCAAAAATTGTACCTGTACTTACCAGCTTTCTACTTAACCTGCCTCCTCTTTGCAAAAACCTCTCACTGCTACATTTTCTACAACCCCGTATCTGAATGTCTTTCCCAGACCTCCATGGCCTCCATAACATGCCCCTTCCTCACCCCTTGTTTGCCTCTCTACCCAAAATGAAAGTGGGGTGAGCGCTCTGTTTGTAAAACACCTTTTTTCTCTATACCAAACTGAAGGATTTCTCTGATTAGCAGTCATTTTCCAGATAATTTCCCCAGCTATCTGGGAAATTCTCTAAGGTCAGCAATTACAGCTTCTTGTTTTCCATCTCTACTTAGCTCCATGGATTATTTAGTAGAATCGTTTCTTCATCTGAGAATTTGAGGATTCAAAGTTGCTTGTCTATTACTTTTCTGTGTTTGTTTGTTTGTTTAGGTTTTTTTTTGAGACAGGGTCTGACTATGTAGTTCAGGCTGACCTTGAACACTGTAGCCCAGGGTGGCCTGAAACTTATAATCATCCTGCCTCAACCTCCCAGCTGCTGGGATTACAGCCATGTGCCACCATGCCTGGCTATGAATTAATTTAGACATATGGAGATATCACAAAACAGTAAGAAAAGTAATCCATTTTACCTTTGATAATTTTGTACAAACTAAAGTAATAGCTCAGAGAATAAATGTCTTTGTGGCTATTTAAGGATATAGAACACTGCATAGGAAGTAACAAGAGGATTTTTAGAATTTATGTCTCTTACTGGCTAAATATCTGCTAAATTTAGGTCAAGAATAGATGAATAGTAGTATAGCAGTGAATAAGTAAAATTCTCCAGTAAAAATTCAGGTATTTCTAAATTATGTATTATTTAAAAAATTCATTGTAGCCTGTTCCTTGTTAATTCTTCCAAAGGCTACAATAAGCAACCTAGGACATTTTACAGTTTTAAACATACTGTATCTCTGGTTTTGAATCCAGCGTTACTGAGGGAAGAAAAGAAATGTAGTTTCATTGATAAAAAGATTTCTTATCCATAGGAGTGATAAATAAAATCTGAAAATTGAAGTTTAAGGGAGAAATTCCATTTTCTTTTCTATTTTAGCAGCCAAATCCTTCAAAAAAAATCTTATGATAAGAAAAAAAAAGAATTTTACTGTTGTAAGTATTTTTTTAACCCTAGAAGCTGAGTTCTTCTGAAATTGAAAGTAATTATTGTTGTACCTTACTATTTTTTAAAGAATTCTCTAAAACAGAAGTTGGTTTCTTTATACTTGAAGATTTAAAGAATCACAACTGTTTCCTATTCTAAATAATCTTAACTGTCCAAATATTTCTAAAGATTTTATCACTGAGCTATCTGCGTGCCTTGAACAAGTGCCTAATGGGTGTACTATTAATATCTAGTGCCAGCTGGTGCCAGGCATTCTTCTCATGGTGAGCCAGAGGGTTATTTTGAGGAAGTGCTTCTCAGGTCATCTAAACTGAAGAAAGGGAAAGTAAGTCTGGATAGCCAAAGAAGACATTTATGAATTCCTATCCCCATTCAGCTAACAACTTTTATTGAGTGCCTACTGTATGCACAAAATTGACCAGTGGTACAAAAGACTCCAGTTTAGGGTCTGACGCATATTTGAAGTTTGCAAAGTCTACATTTGAATTTTTTAGGGGATATTTATTAAAAAAGGCAATTGTTTTTTGCTATCTTTATGTTTTTGTTTGTTTGTTCTTTTGAGACAGGATCTCACCATGTACAATAATTCAGGCTGCCCTTGAATTCACTGTAGCCCACACTGACCTCAGATTTGTAGTGCTCCTTCAGTACTTCCCAAGTACTGGAATAATAGGCATGTGCTGCCATGCCCAGCCAAATTTAATTTATATAAGACAAGAGCAATATAGTTTTTAAGAAAATCTGTAGTTAGTCTTTCACATTTGAAATTAAAGCAATGGAACCCTAAGGTGAATACAAATGACTCAGAACTGTAAATGAAATATTTGTATGATACAGTTTTCATTATACATACATACACAGTCTATACCAGAATACATTAAAGTTTTAAAGGAAATTATTTCCTGGCTACTGTGCAATACATTCCATTTTTACTAAATTTGATTTAAAATTAATATATTGGAGAGAAAGAATTAAATATTTTAGGGCAAGATTTGCAGATTCCTGTTTATAGTATTTATCTTACAAAATTTAGAAAAGTACTGGCAATTCCACCATCCAAAATAGATTTTTGGAAATTTATGCACATATCTTCTAACATATTTAAGGTATTGTGTGTAATTCAATAGTTAATCTTTTATCTATCATTTTATCCTGAACATTTTCTTGTCAGTGAATATTCTTCATAATATCCAAAACTTTAATTCTTAGGGTTTCTGCTTTTGAGCACTATATGGCTATGCAGTTAGACAGCCAGTGAAAACTGTTATTAGTTGCCTACAGCTATCCAAGAAATACTGCGAAATTAAAATGATACAAGGAATGTGAAGTTCACTGTGCAGTGCTTTAAACAGAGTAGATGTTCAGTAAATGCTAATTGCTTATATCAAGTTATATGTTCTTAAAATAAATTCTACAGAAGAAAGAGTAGACTTCTAAAACCTTTTACTAGCACAATTTGAGTATTCATTAAAATAATTGTGTTTCAAAACTTAATGAGACATCTTGAAATGCATGAAACATGGACATGAAACTGGGTTTTACATTAACTTCCTTTGATATTCGTTTCTTAGGACATAGTATTATATTGCCAACTTCGTATAAAATAGTAACAAAATCAACTTTTCTAGTTTTAAAAATGTCATAATTATAAAATAAGGTAACTCATACTTTGAAGTTTCATACAGGTACAAACAGTAGGAAATATTGTGTAACTCTGGGACAGAACTGTGGAAAGTTGAAAAGCTTGAAGTAGATTCTTTACTAAACTTGAAAATCTGAAGTAATGTTTTTGTTTTAGTAATGAGCTGCTTTGAAAATAGCAAACAAGATTTTGTAGGTGTGGGATTTGATTGTGGTGTGGCTAAATGGGTGACACCTACACCCTAATATGGGCTCAGTGTGGCCTCTACTTGTTTTGGTTGTTCTAGATGTTGAGAGACTTTTTGAAAAGGTTTTAAAACCTTTCAATTTGTAACATTTACTGCATACTATTGACTTTTTGTGTTAGTCCTATGTGGTTTAATAAAGAGCTTTGAGTTGAAACTTTTACAGTGTGCTAAGCATCATAGTAAAAAAGTAAACAGAAGAAATAGACAAATTTTATGCATTCTGAAAATTTGCCTTTCTTTCTGTAGTTCTCATGTATATGAGTTCTCATTCTTAGCTCTAGGAAAGTTATCCTTACTTCATTTGTATTGGTTTTAGGAATTCCTTTAAAAAGTTACTGCAATGACCACTCATGACCAGTTTGAAAGTGTAAGTCTACAGAAGCTAGTAGAGAACATGTTTCATAGCTATAGAAAAATCAGTGTGAGACCATTGTGTTGCATAGAGAATGGCTAGCACAGAGACTATTTTCATGCCATGCTACTAGAGACAAAACTCTGATCTGCTCAAATTGAAAAATATCAGAAGGCCAAGTGTCATGTTATACCAAGTAACTCGTTAGCATGCCTTATACATATACTTGTTTACTTGGAGTTTTGATAATTCAAAAAGTATTTAGGACCTCAAAACAAAGCAGAAATCTTCCGCCATGCTTTGACATCACAGATAGAAAGAAAGTCTTACCAGGCTCTTACTGGCTGATAGAGTGTGTACAGTAATGGGAGGCAGAGGCTGCCAGTAACAGAGGCAAGACAAATAACCTTTACTGAGAAGTGCAGAAGACTGAGAAGCTGGGAGATAATCCTTTGTGGATTTCACCAGATAACAGATGACATTTTGATTTAATTAAATATAAATCTGTTCACTTTCGATAGTTTCTAGTTGAGGTCCACCTTAAGCTTGGTACAAGTAAAAATCACACAGCAACTAATATAATTACAGAGAACTACTGTGTGTTGTCCCTACTTTAATATCCCAACAGATACCTTATAAAAACTTTGCTTTCTTGAGAATTTCAGTACATTCTGTAACAAAAAATAACATTCAGCAAGAGTCATTTCCCTGTCTATATTTGTAGTTATTTCTTGTTTTGTTTTGCTTTGTTTTGTTTCTGTTGTTTTTTTTGGTACCGGGAATCAAACTCAGAGCCTCAGATTTGCCAGGTGTGTGCTGCGCTGCTGAGCTACATCCCCAGGCTTGTAATTATTTCTTATATAGGATTTGGAAAGGACTTGTTTTCATTGTGTGCACTGTGTTACAGAGATATAAACTCAGCTGCAGTTGATCGCTTCTTTGTTTGCCTTGCTTAGAATTAAACTCCATTTCCCGTGAGTACCCCATATTTCTAAAGGGGTATTGAGGTCTTGCAAGCTTGAAATATAGCTTCTTTTCTTTCTGTTTTTTGTTTGGTTGGTTGATATTTAGGTAGGGACACTGTGTAGTTCAGGTTTAGGCTGG
Organism: Dolichotis patagonum; assembly: GCA_004027295.1. Taxonomy (NCBI): domain Eukaryota; kingdom Metazoa; phylum Chordata; class Mammalia; order Rodentia; family Caviidae; genus Dolichotis; species Dolichotis patagonum. Next base: position 10,826 of record PVJX010033727.1, on the reverse strand, counting down.
CCTTACTTTGTAGCCCAGGCCAGGCTCAAATTTGTGGTGATCTTCTGCCTCAGCCTCTCAAGTGCTGAGATTACAGGCATGCACCATAACATCCAGCTAGGATGTACTTTCTAGCATTCAGTGGGACAAAATTCACTCAGAACAATATCAGTCAGTGTACACTAACAATGAAAGAGAAAAAGAGAAAAAAGATCAACACATGAAAGAAAATCAAGAAATGCCCTGAAATATGTAAGTTAATGTAAGTTAATGCTAGGACATGTTAGTCAGAAAAATAGAGATGCAGAAACACTACCACAGTCAGAGGAAGTGGAATTTGAAAGGAACCTTTAAGAAAAAGTTGGGTCCCAAACCAAAGAAGAACAGGTCTTCAGCCGGGAGGGCCGGCAGAGTGGAGGAGCATACAACACCTGTTCATGGCACACTGAGCAGACATTAATGGAAAACTTGAGTTAGTTCTGGTGAGATGGTAGAGGACCTTGATATTTTTAAATAGTTTAGGTGCAGGTGAAATTTAAAGTAGGTAGAAAAAGGACATAAGTATCAACACATTAAGAAATATCAATATGTAACAAGTACAAGGTTTTAATCTCATATGTAAAGAAATTTAAAGCCAGGCATGGTAACACACACCTCTAATCCCAGCTGAGACAGGAGGATTGCTGCAAGTTCTAGAATCTTGGAGAATGTTCATTCTGGGTCATATTAGTCAGCTTTCTGTCACTGGGACAGAATATCTATAATATACAACTTGAAGGAGGAAAAGTTTATTTTAGCTTATGGTTTCAGAGGTGTCAGTTCATGTTTGGCTGTCTCCAGGGCAAGAACCTCATGGTGGAAGGACCCAGCAGAGGAAAGCCAAATAATACATTATGTAAAGAATGTCAGAATCTCAGCACTCGGGAGGCTGAGGCAGGAGGATCATTACAAGTTCGAAACCAGCCTGGGTTACAAAGTGAGCTCAAGTCCAGCCTGAACTGCATAGCGAGACCCTGTCTCAAAAAGAAACAATAATAATATGTTATAAGACTTACACAGGAAATGAAAGTAAAGGTATATCACGTTAAATATAAATAAAAGTTCCCATATTTCAGCAGATTCGTTTGCACATAAGTGCTCTTGAAGACCACTAGTCGAGGTTGTAACATAAGCTTCCCCTAAGCTGTCGCTGTCTTTCTCTGTGAACCGTCCTGTGCACCATTGGCAGAGCACGGACCTGACCCACACCTGAGGGTAAAAACCAGCTCGGCTTGTCCTGCCAGGCCGTTGGTCAGCGGTCCCCGCCTGTGCGTCTTCAGCTCGGCTTCACTGCGCACCGCGTGTGCTCGGTCATACTGCTTAGAATGTCTCCATAGTAATACAGGAGACCCTCCAAGTAGAAATGGTATATTTTTGGTTTCTATGCACACTGTGTTTTTTTAATAAATGTTTATTAAAACAAAAAGTTCATAAGTATCTTTTTTAATGAATTGGAGAATGTTTCTTTAACCTACTTTTCTGTGTTCATATTCATAATCAAAACATTGTGAATTTTTATTTTATATTATAATGAGAAAAATCTTTTTCTGTGTGTTTTTCATGTACTTTCCTTGCTTTATATTTCTCTTAATGAAATCTATTATTCTTAATAACTTCTAATGTAATCTATCAGGAAAGATTTCACTATTATTCTTGCCCCTTTTTCTATTTGGAAGTAGTACTGCATTAATACACTTAAATGGGTCTCTTAAGGAAATCTGGAAACCTTTACGCCATTTTTTTTTTCTTCTGGTACCAGGGATCAAACTCTGACCTCGTGCTTGCCAGGCAGGTGCTTATGCCGCTGAGCTAAATCCCCAGCCCTCCATTTTTTATATATCTATAAGGAAATATATTTGGTTGTCTCTACAAGTGAACTTTTTAAATTGTATTGGAGACCAGTGTTACCAGTGTCATCTATGTATCCTAAATGACATAATAGCCACAGTCCTTTCTGTCAGCATCAGTTCCTAGAAAATTTTTTAAATAAAATTATACTGTAAGCTAGTAACCAAAATAGTGTAGAGCACATTTAAGAAATAGGAAAAACCCAGGTGTGGTAGCACACAGCAGTCATACCAGCAATCAGGTAGCTGAGGCAGGAGAATCAGAAGTTTGAGGCCAGCTGGAGCTACGTAAGTTCAGAGCCAGCCTAGATTACATAGCAAGGCCTTGTCTTAAAAAAAGCAATCCTGACATAGCTTTCTTCAATTTTGAATTGACTTTCCTTACTCAGAATCGCTTAACCAGAATCAGGGAAATTCTTGAACTGTGATAAGAAAGAAGTCTTGGTTTTAAAGTTTAAGCACTAGAATTTTTGAATCAATGTTTTACATCATGTGATATTTTTGATTGGTAAATGGTATTATCATATCTGCATAAGAGCATTATACAATTCCCAAGCAAAATAAAAATACCCAAAGTAAATGAGAAATTTAACATTACTAAGCTTAATGTCTTTAAGTCATTATCTTCACATTGCTGGTCATGGGTGACCTTTGTATCTTTTTATTTCTGGCATCTCTTTGTAAAAACTACAAAATTTTATTTGCATAGAATTTCCATCTCCTCCATAACAATTCTGTATAGTTGTATTTGATTGTGTTCATTGTTCTGTATTGAATATTATACAAATAATGGTTTATACCTTCAACAGATGCTTTTTGAGAAATTACTGTATACAAAAGACTCTAATGCTAAGTTCTATGAGAGACAAAAATATGAAAAAAAACTTATACCTGCCTCATGAAGGGTGAGAATAAGAATGAAAATGTGACAGAAGATACCTTCACATTTTTAAAAATTAACCTAATAAAAAACAGAACTACTGATATAAAATACCAGTGTTTCCAAACACTTACTAGAATCAACAGATTGTAGATGTAAACATAATACAAAATTAGCATTAAGAATAATTTTTTTTGTAGAGATCTTGATATTCAAGTCAAATTAGAGAAACCTTGCTATATTTTCTGTTTCGTTTTGTTTTTGCGGTACTGGGGATTGAACTCACGACCTCACGCTTGCCAGGCAGGCACTTAGGCCACTGAGCTAAATCCCCAGCCCTACCTTGCTATATTTTCATTGAAGAGGAAAAAACAGGATACCCATGTAAATGCTTAAAAACTATAAAGAAAGCTGGGCATGGTGGCACACACCTGTAATCCTAACATTCGGGAGAGAGGTTGAGGTAGGAGGATCATTGCAAGTTCAAGACCAGCCTGGACTACAAAGGGAGTTCAAGGCCAGCCTGAACTGCATAGCAAGACCCTGTCTGAAAAATACCAAAAAAAAAAAAAGTTTGTAAAGAAAGAAGGTAAGTAAGTTAGTGGTTCCCTAAAACCAGTGGAGTTGGGGGATCCGAAGGCTTGTAAAGGGAAATCAGGGAGGATGGAGAGTAATGGTTAGTGGACACAGAATTTCTTTGGAGGATAATGAAAACGTTCTAAAATTAGATTATAGTGATAATTGCATAACTTTAAATATACTAAAAGCTGTTGAATTGTATGCTTTGAGTGGGCTTTATTGTAGGTTAGTTGTGTGTCAATAAAATTATATATTGAAAAATTAAGTATCAATAAAGCTTTTTAAAGTTTTTAAAAGAGAATGATTTCTTCCCATTGACCAATATCTGTTATATATTTTGATCCTTCAAATGAGAAGAGGAATAAGGGAGGGAAGAAGGGGAAGGAAAGAATGCACAAGAAAGAAGAGGATAGAAGGAAAAGGTGGAAACAGGTTTTGTAAATAAGGAGGGGACAAGGAGTTGAAGAGTGTGGAGGGAAATGGGTAAAAAAAGAAGAGACAAGATACATCATGTTCAGCGACAGATTCTCTTTGATGGATGTTATCATTATGTATATCTAAAATTACCAATAAAATAATGATAAATAAAATTCTGTAAGTGAACATATTAAGTGAATAAACAGCCATTGCATATTCAGAATAAAATAAAATGGTCATTGCTAGGAATAGTGGTACATGACTATAATCCCAGCACTAGGGAGGCAAGAGAATTGCCTTGATTTCAAGGTCAATTTCGACTCTGTAGTGAATTCAAGGGCAGCTTGAATTACAGAGCAAGACCCTGTCGCAAAAATTAAAAGTGAGGCCCAGGGATATAACTCAGTGGCACAACACTTGCTTGGCAAGTACATGGTCCTGAGTTTGATTTCTGGTACCACAAAAAAAATGAAAAATAAATTTAAAAGGCAGGGAATGGTTGTCAAAACCCTGAAACTAGTATCTTTTCCTATTCTAACTAATTTTTAAGGCACAATGCTATATCAGTTGAAAGGATAGAAAATTAGATCTAAACAAACCTTTTTTCAAATCGTATCTTAAAAATGGAATTGGAGCATTTCACATTTAATGTGATTTTAAACACTAAAGGTCAGTACAAAAAATGTGGTAATACAAATCATCAGAGGAATAATTTCCTTTAGTACAGAGTCTTTGCCTGTACTGTGGACATTCTCCACCTTTTATGTCTTCTCCCTCTCTACTTTCAATAGAAAATCTACTGAGTTGTATTTTATATTATAAAATGCATTATAGTGTCTGAGGTAAATGGCTGCTGGTCAAAGTGCAGTCTTATTATTGTTCATAATATTTCAACTAATGTCTTGATTTGTTTGTAATAGGGAACTTTTTTACAAAAATGAAGAAGAGCTGTAAATTGCTATGTTGTGGTCTTTTCAAGGAAGTATAATGTAGCTGTCCACTTTTATAGCAAGAGCTAGAAACCATTAGCATAGTAATCAATATATCATGGTTATGTTATGGAGATTTTGATGTTACTTTCAGGATTCTGAGTTGTTGGGTTATTGGTCTCCACTATTAATTTTTCGGTTCCATCTTTTTTCTGTTAATATTTAAATGTTATTGGGAAATGTCAGTTTTCAAGCACAAACATATTTTGAGTATTTTAGATAGCATTCCACTTTTGTAAGCATTAATTTTCTCATTTATTCACTTAGTGTCCACTTGGCAAGAAGAGTGCTTCAGTTAGAAAAACAAAACTCGTTGATTTCAAAAGATCTGGAACATCAAAAGGACCAAGTAACACTGCTTTCACAAGAGGTAAATAATTTAAACAGCAGAAAGGCATGTAAAGAAACACAGTGTTCATTTTAATTCTTTGTAACTCCTTTATTTTATGAGCTTTTCTCAGAAAACCTGTTTGTGAGTACAAAATGATTTCACAATTTCTGAAACTTAACTAAATGTTAAGGTCCTATAAACAATTTACATTGTATGGAAAAACTAAGAACAAAAGTGAGATTAAGCCCTCAGACTAAGCGTGAATGCAGCTAGACAGAGCTTTGATTTCTGAAACTATCAGTTGTCAAAATAAGTTTGGCAGATTTTGGAGTTTTTAAACTGATGCCTCACTTTTTAAGGATATTTACTTTTTATTTCTGTTTAGTGGAAGATCACTTATTAAACCTTTTTAACTTAGTTTACACTTAAGAGAATCAGCTTCATATTTGCTGTTTTTCTTTCCCTTATAGAATTTAAAGGATATGCATACATTTTACATAGCATTTTAATACCCTTATTAAGTCAGTATTCATTTTTCTTATGAAATTAGCCTGTGAAACAATTACTGTGAAAGCTGCTACCTCATTAGTATTCCTTTTATTTTCTGATCTTAAGATTAATAAGTTTTTCTATGTTAATATTTTAAAACTTTTTAAAGTAATTCATATTTAATGGATTTTTTAAAAACATTATTAGGCCAGGGCTGGGGATTTAGCTCAGTGGCATAAGCGCCTGCTTTGCAAGCGCGAGTTCGTGAGTTTGATCCCTGGTACCGCAAAAAATATATATATATATGGGGCTGGGGATTTAGCTCAGTGGCATAAGTGCCTGCCTTGCAAGCGTGCGGTCATGAGTTCAGTCCCCGGTACCGATAAAAAAAAAAAAAGAAAGAAAGAAAAACATTATTAATACAGACCATGTATTCCTTGTTTGCCTAAGGACCTATTCATGTTTGTCTGCAGAATATAGTTTGGGCCAGGGGGTTTAGATTGGCAGCGTAAGCACCTGCCTGGCAAGTGTGAAGTCCTGAGTTCGATCCCCAGTACCAAAAAAAAGAATATCATCTGTTAAAAGCACTTTTAATACTATGATATTAAGAGGATTTCTATTCTGAGTTTTTTTTAAGTATTTTATATTAGTGCAGTGCCTGGTACAGTAATCACTGGTCAGGGTGGATACCGCAGGGTACTAACACATGTGAACAACCAGCTTTCCAAAAGCGATGTGAAGGAGGACTCTCATTTGTAGTATTTGCTTGTGTCTGTGGCATGCAACTGCTGCAAGCTGCCAACATAATGTTACTGAACGTGGATAAGAGCAAACACTGTCAGCAGCATACCATTACCCATGTTTGCACCACATACATAAAGTAGGCATTTGTAAGCTATGAACTCAAGTTTCTTTCTAGGATATAATTAAATAATTCAACATTGATAAGTTTTTGAGGATTTGTTCCCTTGTTTTTAATAAAATTGATTTTATTATAAATGTAATTTAGGCCAGGGATTTAGCTCCGCAGCATAAGTACCTGCCTGGAAAGCACAAGGTCATGACATTTTCGATCCCTGACACAAAAATAAATTTAAAAATTCTTTTTTATTTTAATTTTTAATTACAGCTGCTTTTCACAGCCAACTCACAATATTACTAAAAATTTATCAGGCATGGTGATGCATACCTATAATCCTAATATTTGAGAGGCTGAGACAAAAGGATCACCATGAGTTCAAGGTCAGCCTAGTCTACATAGTGAGTTCAAGGCCAGGCTGAACTACATAGCAAAACACTGTCTCAACCACACACACACACACACACACACACACACACACAAGAATTTATTAGTTAGGTCTCACAAGCTACTTATAGGCTAACTCCAGCACAATACTAGGTAGAAGTATAGAAAGATGAATAAATGAATAATTACTGAAGCAGGTGAACCTTTGGGCAGGTACAGTACTAGTAATCCTAGCTCCCTGGAAGCCGAGACGGCAGGGTCATGAGTTCAAGCCCAGCCTGAACAGACTAACAAGACCCTGTCACTCCCTCCAAAAACATTTCACCTAAATAAATTTTTGCTTGCTAGTATAGATCTCTCCTATTGGTTTTAATTTTATAATAACCTATCAAAGTATTCCTTTTAAAAGTAAAATGTTAAATATATGCTTGCATATTTAGACATCTTTATATTACTTTTTTCAAAAAGTTACCCGCCTACCTGAGCTTTTCAGATAATTCAAATAAGAATTTCTAAAAGTGCATACACTTCATATACGTTATTAGGGGAAAAAATAAATTAAGAACATTTGTAGTTGACTAACTTTATATGAAGCAATTTTAAAATAAGTTGTGGCTTATATTAAGGAAAAACTTTAAATGCTAAAGTATTCGTGATGCGAAATTAGTGTGATGGCTGGAATCTGCCTTAAAACATTCCATAGGAGCCAGGTCTGATATAACACATCTGTAAGTCCAGTTTTTTGAGAGGCTAAGGCAGGAGGGTCACAAGTTCCACTTAGCCTGGATACTTACTATCTAATACCTTTTCTTGAAATAAAAAGAACCAAAGAGGTTGGGGATACAGCTCAGTGAAAAGGCCTTGAGTTCAATTCCCAGTACCACATACAAACACAACCAAAAAGGGTGGGGAGAAGGTGTCCTGGTTACTGTTCTCTTGTTGCTGAGACAAAATACTGATGCCTCAAATTAAGAAAAGAAAGGTTTATTTAGCTTACAGTTTTTGGAGATTTCAGCCCATACTCAGCTGGCTGCAGGGCAGCTGTGGCATGGCACAGGGGCAACCATTCATGACAGCAGCAGATACCAAAGACAACAGCAGCAAAAAGGGAAAAGCATGCCTCCTTCTCTCCCTTGCATTGTATGCTGGGTACTGCCCCTGGTGGGTGCAGGACTCATACTGCCAATCCTGGTGCTAGACAACAAATCAATCACAAACACCAGACTCAGCCACTTTCAAAAGGCCCATGCCCCCGCCATAACCACATGAGGCTTTGGGGGACATAAACTAGTTAGTCAAAAGATGATAGTATTACATTGCTGTTGCAACAATAAACTGTTCATGACATGTGCCTATAAAATAGAGATTAAAATTGTCTTAGGAGCTGTGCTTTGAAACAGATTGAATATTTAAAGAAATTTGGACATTATGAGATGTAATACAGATGCGACACATAACTAATGTTAGAATTACTACATAATTATATGCTATTTAGATAATGACAGGAATTATGCATAAATGAGTTGCCAAAATGAAAATGCTAAGTAATAATCAAAGTGAAACAGTACTTCCTTTTTTAGCAGGTTTTGGAAGTATAATCAATATACCCTAAACTGCATATATAAAAGTATACAGTATAACTGTGGACATACGTGTGTACCCATGAAATTATCACCAAGTGCACATGCTGAATACATACGCCAGGTTTCCTGTGTCCATTTGGAATCTCTTCCTCCTGACCCTCCCATCTTAGCTCCCAAATGACCACTGATCTGCTTTCTTTTAGTCTGCGATTCCTAGCTTTCCCGTAACAACAAGCATACTGTTAGTCACTTTCCTGTCTCTGGAATACATAACCCGTACCCACACTTTGTTTCACATCTCCAGGCAGATTCAGTTAGCTGGCTCCAAAGCAGAAATATCGTGGCAGAAGGGCATGGCAGGGGACATGTCCACCCCATGACAGCTAAAAAGCAGAGAAAACACCCTTTCAGTTTCTGCCTCTGTGAGCCTCCTGCACCAGACCCCACTCCCAGTAGCACCTTCAGCCAGGAACTTATTGGTAGAGAAATCTACTATAAGCGTAACAGCCCAAGAGCCAGTCACCTTCCAAAGTCCCCATCCCTGGATCTACGAGGCTTTGGGAACCCTTTTAGATCTAACCCTAATATACTTTGTGTACTCTGTCTTCATTCTATTTCAGAATTTATCCATAGCTCATTTCCTTCCATTGCTGAGTAATGCTCTACAGGATGACTATACCACAGTTTATATATTATTGTTGATGACACTTGGTCATTTCCAGCCAAACAAAGGTGATACAGATATCCCTGATCAAGTCTTTGTATGAACATATGCTTTAGTTTCTCTTTGGGTAAATATCAAGAATTGGAATAGCAAGATCTTATGATAGGTGTTTATTTAACATGTTAAGAAATTGCCAAAGTGTTTTCCAAACTGTTAGCACCATTTCATGTTTCTACCAAGAGTATATGAAAGCTCCGTGCTCCCACTTCTTGTCTTGATGTAGCCAGACCTTTTAGTTTCATTCATTCTAATAGTAGATGTAAAGTAGCATCTCACTATGGTTCCTAATTTGCATTTCCCTAATGACTAATGATACTGAGGTTTCATTTGTAGTTCTTTCCCCCTTTACTCATCCTCTCTAAGGAAGTGTCTATTCACAGTTTTGTACATTTTATCAAAATGCCCTCTTGAGACCAGCATCGCGGCCTGTCTGTTTGGGACCCGAACCTCTGGGACCCGCAGAGTGGCCCGGGCTGTTTGGATTGAAAGTCTGCGCAGACCTGCATCTCGGCGCGCTGTTTGGGACTGGTAGGCCTGCCCTTCCTCCGCAGGGAACTGCCCGGAGACCGGCATCTGGGCCAGGTCTGTTTGGGCCCGTAGCCCCGCCCTTCACCCCCAGGAAGTCTCCCAGAGACCAGCATCGCAGCCTGTCTCTTTGGGACCCGAACCTCTCGGACCCACAGAGTGGCTTGGGCTGTTTGGATTGGGGATATTGTGGAGACTGGCATCTTGGCCAGGTCTGTTGGGGACCGGGAACCTTGCAGAAACCAGCATTTTGGCCTGACTCTTTGGGACCTGTAGGCCCACCCTTCACTCGCAGGGAACCGCCTAGAGACCTGCCTGGGACAAAGCACGGTGGCCTGGCCTGCCTGAGATTCCACAGACTCCAGGCTGACCACACCCAGCATTTGCCTTATAAATTAGAGAACCAGGAGCCCACAGAGGAGAGTTAGGACCCTGTGAGGAGGCCAAGAGCCTGGGGGGGAGCCACTGCCCCTCCAGGAACTGAGGGTATAAGAGGTAATTCGCCACACATGCAAAGAAAGCTTTGGAACACCGCTCAAAGTAAGGAAATACAGAAAAATGACAAAAGGAAAGCCCAAAAGGCAGGCTCAAAGCCCTAGCCCTCCCCAAGAAAGCTTAGAAGCCGTGTACATAGAAGAAAAAGGAAGACATACACCTGAAATGTCTGAAATGATATCAAATGAAATAAATATGCAAATAGGGAAAGCTATGGAGAAATTCAAATCAGAAATACTCGCCCAGGTAAAAGAAGAATTGATAAAAATAGTGAAGGAAATACTGAACGCATCTAGTGAAAACACAGCTAAAAAATTAGAGGAACAAAGCAAACAGATAGAATCCCTGAAAGAACAATATAAGAAACAAACAATGCATAAAGCAGATTCAAAGAGATATACAGGAAATCAAAAATTCTATTGAAAGCTGTAAAAACCACCTCAATGAAAGTGAAGATAAAATTTCAGACCTCAAAGATAAGATTGCAGCCAGTGAGCAGGAAACACAAGATCTTTTAAAAATAACAAAGAATCAGGAAATAACAATTCAACACCTGCAAGATGATGCAAAGAAAAATAACATAAGGTTAATAGGGATAAATGAAAAAGAAGGGGACAGCCCAAATGATATCAAGAGGATATTTACAGAAGTAATAGCTGAAAACTTCCCAAACATGAGAAGAGAAACAGACATCTGGATAAGT